>NBZA01000171.1:0-96388 GCA_003054995.1 Aleochara bilineata
TCGAAAAAGGGTAAATGTACCAAGCAGGTAGATTTTGGCCACATTGTGCGAGGTGGCCGCGCCGAAACGGTCGCGCCGAGCTGGTCGCGCCAAGATGTCCTAGACCGCCTGGCTTGGCCTTCCTACGTATAGCAAGTGAGCCTAAAGACTTATGCGCCGGCATTCAGCGCACGCAGCGCGGAAGGAAGCGGTGTCGCGAGTCGGGAAGAAAAAGAGGGCGACCGCATCTCGCGCATTAATAATCCATCGATTATGTCATGCCCACCGCAACACGAATGCGAACTCGAACGCAATCGCAATGTGGACTTCACTTCACATTCACGCATTCACGTTCATGTCAACCCTCAAATAATATCAGCGTTTTACATGGCATCAATATAAAAGTATCAAAACAGCGCCCTCTTTTCAATGTGATGAAATATATACGCGTGTAATACTTTAAGAATTTACTCATTCATTCATTATTCCCTTCAAGAACAAAACAAAAGTATAATACATACGAAGAAAACGTTAAGTAAGTACCTACGGTTATTATATTTTGAATACACTCGAGATCAAGAAAAGTGCTTTGCTTGTTTGCTGGGTTTTCGTAAAGATATTACAAGTTAAACGTATGTATAATATGTACGTTCGTCTGCAAGTGCTTATACATATCTTATTCGTATCTAATTTCCGCAAATGTATACCCGACGAAGTGTGCGTCGCTGCGCGTACATATTTGCAATTCAAAGAAACTTAACGATCCGTGAAAATGCTTTGTGATCCGCCGCGGGGCGAAATTTCAAGCCGGAGACATTCGCGAACATCTTCGCAATGTTTTCGCCGAATATACGATTAGTCGAACAAGCGCAGCAAGCGAAGTCTTAAAAGCAAATTCGTTTGTTATTGTCGTAGGAATAGGAGTATCTATCTATCTTGTTATTATTGTCTTGTCTGAGCAATTTCCACTTGGCATTTCGCAATAAAGGTCATTTGTATATCGGCTGGTAATCCAGATAAATGCGAATATAATAAATGGCCAGTCAAGTCAAGTCAAGAAAACCGATAGGATTGGCTTCTTCCCCATACATACTGCACTGGTATTCATTCTTCTGCTTGTTTAGTGTTTAGTTCTACTCCGTTCTGTTGTGCACTTGTCTGTGCTCTGCTTAGACAACCCGATGTGTATGTCATGTATATTGCCACCCCTGACTGTTATATAGTTCAAGAAAAAGGCTAGAAGGCAAACGGTAGGCGAAGAGAGCGATGAGGGCGAAGACCCTTTTATATTCTTGCCTTGCCTTGCCTTGGCAAGGAGTATAAGTACGACTTGTAAGATTATCCGAGGAGTGAGTGCTGGGAGTGCGCGGTTCAAAGGGCATATGTTTGCCCAACGGACATTCAAATGTCATCAGAATTACGCTCTTTCCACGGCTGTGTAATTCTCCACCGACAACTCAACTCAACTCAACTCGAGTAGAGTATAGTGTAATAAGTCATCCAAGAAGCAGGAACATCTCAACAGTCTTTTTCCGCCGTGCCAGCGTAAGCGTATGAAATGAGTGAGCGCGTATCAAATTAATAACGTTTATAAATTACCGCCACATGCAGACGTAAAGGTACAGGCAAGCAAGCAAGCGCAAGCGCGGTCACTAATTAAAAAGATTAGTGGCAAATAATATCGCGAACTATTATTGTTAACAGAAATGTTCCATAAGTGGACCATAAATATTCATTTCCTCTGCATTCTCATATTCCATTGTCTGCATGCGATACAAAGTGTTGCAAAAAGATACATTCTTGCGTCGCGCCGGTCAGGTTGTTATTGATATTGCCATATCTTAAGGATCAGGAAATACCTCAGAAGGTACTCCAGGAAGGAAGTGGACGTTGAACAATTGAGCACTTTTTTCTTTTTCTGTGCGTATCTTGCTCAAGTGCAATGTGCGCATTGCATTGTTGGAGTGCATCTTTCGCCGTAATGCGAACGCAATTCATCATATTCTTTATCGCCGTCGTTATATTAAGATAATTACACAGTGGCGCGAGCAACTATGTTTCTCTTGACTCGGCGCTCCCGCGTGCATTCCGTAAACCAGTGCCTTGCTTGCACTTGCACTGCACTGCGCTTGAGCTTGAGTCTGCTAATAAATAATTTTTTATCCGTTGCACTCGCGCATTAAGCGGGATTAATTTAATACCGGACGTCCGTATAAATAAGTGTCTACAAGTACATGAAGGAGGTGGAAAATGCCACCATCGACGCTTATAACTTAACGTTTTCTTTAACGCTTAACCAGCTTTTCCAACGAATTGAAAAGGGCGAAATCATTCAGCAATGCACAAATGTACAAGGCACGGGCAGACACAAAAAGTGTTCGGCACCTGTGTGGTTATACCTTATAATATTATAGCAATACTCGTGTCTGGAAAGACATCAGGTAACCTAACCGTGTCGAAATGCGTGACAAAATCAACAACTGCCATCCAATACAAAGCATCAGCGTCACAATATTTCCCTTGAACTTGACTTGCAGCTAGCTGGCTCCCTTGAATTTGTATGTATTTCGTTTCTCAAATCATTATTTTTTATGGGATAGTATAGTTTATTATATTGCATTTTAATTAGGATTATATTATAATCAGAGGCGCAGAGGCAGCATGCAAATGAAGAGGGAAGAAATTTTATAAGCAATTTAAATATTGAACCAGACCAGAAAATTATAACCTATCGTAAAATAATAATAATAATGACGATAATGATAAAGATGGAGTTCAGGTGAGAGAATGAATTGAAAGTTTTATTTATTTTGCAAAACGCACAAAATTAGCACTTGCAGGGCATTTGCGGAGCACTATTACACCTAATATTAATAATAATTAGCAAAGAGTTCGACACCGTGATGGTTTATTTATGCTGATGATCTTGTTAGCGCTCACCTTCACTCGCCTCACCTGCATGCGTCAATTATTCTTTCGGGCTTTTTATAGATGTTTACTGAATTTACGCCGCCGCGTTTTATTAATAATATTAATATTATAGAGAGTAGAGGCCGCAGCGCTATTATGCTTTAATTATCATATGTATGCGTGGCGTGGCGCGTCAGTCTTCCTCTTTTTCTCAGCTCTGCAAATTATGGCGCATGTTTAAGTGTTTTTATTGTGATTATCTTAAGTCTAAGTCTAAGACTTGTCTTGTCTTGTAAGATGCGCTTCTCACGTGAATGTTTACTTTCAATTAGTTTGCTCAATTAATTGTTACTCAGTTAGTTTTTGATGAGTACTTTTTGTCCTTTCTTCGTGCTGATGAAAGCTGCCATTTACATTTACACGAGAATGAATAGAATAACTAAGCAATTTCAATTTATTTCCGGGCCTTGCGTGGCTCAAGCATTCATTGAAAACAATGCATATTTCAATAGCAGTGGCCACTAGGCAGGCGGCAATTCTGCGTTTCCTTTCGCAGTTTATTTGAATGGGTGGAAACGCTTTTCCGAGTAAAAGCATTCGCGTGCCGGACTACGAACGAGTACACTAGTCGGCCTTCTGCATAATACGTGCGCACAAAAGCTTTGATCTCGGCCACTGCGTCTAATTTCGAGCGAGCGTCGACTAACTCATTTATTCAACACAAATGACCATTGGTCTCGGCAAATTACTTGTCAATTGCTTTTAACGCAGCCCTCGCTCGGCTTTCCCAATTTTCCTCCACTCGCGTGGAGTTACTTTCTCTCTGAAGGTACACACACGAGCCGAGGTAACAAAATCACACACTGCGTGTGGATTCGTTTGCAGCCGCCGCCACCGCCAGCACCAGCACCCTGAACTCTTTTATCACAATGACGCGTTTTATTGAAAGACCAGGAATTAAATCTTTTCATGTGTCGTTTGTCATTGAACGCCCATCACGCCTGTGTCCAGTCTGGGTGTAAAGTGAATGTTAAGTGTCCAGACAGGTCGCCCCCGATTTCGGCCGATTGTTCATTGAAATTTGACGCAACGGGTCTAAGGAATTTCGCAAAAACGCCCGAGCAAACAACGCAAAATGCGGTACTTTGCATTCAAAGCCGTGAATAAATAACATTGGTATTTCAATTAAGTATAAAAACAAAGCGCGGCGTGGCGTGGTGAAAATGAGTTCTCCCTCTTGGACAAGTACATTGTTTCTCATCGCATCGCATGGCATCGCATCTGATCTCATCTCGATGGCCGAATGCCACAAGGAAACAAAGACCCTCGGCGTTGCTCTCGATATCACTCACATTTCACTTCACGTTCGGCAGCACATCGGGCAGACGGACGCAAAAGGGTTGAAAAAAATAAGCGTATGGAGAACGCTCGAAGAACAAACGCGCCCACACTCACACGCTTGTAATTACGATGCGAAATAAAAATAATTCACCCTTTGGCTCTCGCATCGCATCGCAACTCTTCCCTCTGCATCACATCTCGTCCAATATTCATATTCATACGCAAACAATACATATAAAAATAGATTTCGCCTGGAGATGGTGTTGCCCGGCCATCCAGGGGGGCGCATAAAAATATCCAACTCGAATTCCAATATTTTCTGCTCGCGCGCGCCCCGTGCTTTGCTGTGGGATTTTATTATTATGTTTATTATTATTTTTATTCGGGGAAAATAAGCGTGAGCGGCCAGCCAAAAAATTCAAGGATGAGCGTTTTTATCGGCTGCAATTATTCGAACGGAAAAATCTTTCAAATTGCTTCACCCTGCTCTGCTATGGGCAGTGCAGTGGGGTAAAATCGCAAGTATTTCTCGTCCACCACAGAGATACTGAACAGACGTTGCTTGCGCTTGCCGATGCGCTTCAGTCCGGTTGAATTCCTGTCGAGATTTGTTTTCGTCCGTGTTTTTTATTCCCGTAAAGAGGGTTGTGTTGTCACACCCTCCGGCTATCAAACTTCAATTGAGTGTGAAGTGAAATTTATTTAATTATTCAGAAATTCGATTCAATTGAGATGTAAAAGTATTGAATGAGCGAATGAATGCGTTCTCAAGAGTTTTTTCAAGAGAGAAACAATGCATGCAACTGTACTCACCGCGTAGTTTTTGCTCGTCGGCGAGCTGTCGTTCCAAGCTGTCTTTGACTTCCCGTTCTCTCAATACGTCCATTTTCAATTCAGCTAGAACAAGAGAAAAGAACCAACCGTCAACAATACGTACACTTAAGACAATGCCTGCTCCAGAGAATGAGTGCTCAATGAGTTTCGATTTAAATATAATGCGATCCATAGTTGTCACAAGTTGCCAACAACCATCGAGAACAATTAACAATAAGTGCTTGTTGTTGTTTGTTGTCATTATTCTGCAGTTTGTTTGTTCTTTTAAGTGTAGTGTGGGTTTTAATTCGCATTGATAAATCTCAAATGTCCTAAGAGGCCAATGATACGCTGGGAAAGAGGAAATTTATAGAAAATGACTTCTGAATTTATGTGTTTAAGAAGACGCAGGAGATCTCAGTTGGCATGCTGGGCATGCATAAGAATATCTGTCAGGTGGTTGCCACCTGAACAATACACCCGAGACCGCCACTTATGTCATCGACCAGCACCAGCAAGATTTATTTCTTTATAACCAGATATCATACTGCGCGCGTATTATTCTGACGAGTTTTATATTGAGTTAAGAGGAAGAGAAACGTTTCTACAAAGACGGCATGGCATGGCATGCTTATCCGGAGTGAAATTGTTTGACTTTCAGCGTATTTGCATTTCCATTATGAGACGCGGCGTGCATTTCAGTTTTGATATGCTTTATTCTTCCGTTTCGAGACGCCTGCTGCCTGCCCGCCCCCCAAAAAGAAATTGCGCGAGGATGAAGGGGCTGCAGCGGGAAATCCTGCGGGCACATTTTTAAATGCATCCTGCATATTTATCCAGCCATTCGTTTCCTGCGTCTACAGTTATTTTTCTTACGAATTTTCTTTCGTTCCCTTTCCATTTCTTTGCTTTTCTACCTGTCTGAGGTCTGTCTTTTGCTTGCATTTATTCCTGGATTCGATTTCAACGCTCGGTAAATTTAATTTTAATGGAATAATCATTCCTGTCAATATTTGCTGAGCATTTCTGCATTTACCTTTTCTAAGCTGCAAGAAGTACATAAATATTGGAAAATTAAAAATTGCAAATACTTATTCGAATATGTATTTAAAAAGGCACAAGAGTAGAAAAAGAATTGTTGTTAATAATGTTATGGCGAAAGTATGAAAATGTGAATGACTTGGTGTTAGCCCTGAAGGTGGCGGAGGCGGCAGTGACGCCGGAAGAAATCCATTAAAAAATCATTCCATTTATCATGTTGCCATACTGGATGAACGTTTATTGTGCGTGTTCGAGTTTCGATAACAAGTTTATTTCCCCTGTTTCGGCACGAATTCTTCTTTCTTCTCCATTCTTTTTTTCTTTTTCTTCTTCTTTTTCTTTTGCTTTGGTTCAATGTGTGAAAGCAAGACAAATACAGCCTGGAGCAGGGCAGGAATGTATAATGCTATGATATACTTTCCTTTCCTTTACTTTCTGATACGAAAACAAATGCTAAAAGAATGATAATCTGAATTTCCCTCGCGGAATTAGCGCACTGCGCTCCATTGCCTCGCCATGCGGTTATCCCGCTGGATTTTAATTCATCCACGGGGGGTGTGCATTCAAATATGCCTATGCTTTCTTTCCAACAGCCACTGTACTGGTAGCTTATTCAACTTTGCTTTTATTTTTTGTTGCAGGACGTATCGTCTCTCCAAGAAATACGGAGCCAAGCGCCTTTTCAATGTAAGTAAATCTTTATCAAACCTTGCGCGACCACCGAAAATGTAATGATTTATGACACGAAGAACAACAAAAAACTCTAAGAAAGTAAGAAAAGAGAAGGTTTTTAAAGGCATAATTTAAATGAAAAAGTCTACGCGAAATTAGAATTGTGTCTTGGTTTTTGCTTTTTCATATGACATGACAAGCAATAATAATAAAATCATATTAGATAACTTAGTTATTTTTACGAGTGAAGATGCCAACGAGCTAGGCAACCAAACAGGCAGGCAGGCTGCTCATCATCTGCAATAAGTTAGGCTTCCAATTTGCATATGTAACAACGTGTGTGCACACCCTCGCAACAAAGTGCGCAACGCACATCATATCATATCATATCATATCGTATCGTATCTGTTCAACAAGAACAAATATCCCAAACATATCCGACTCGGCGCGCCGAGAAATAAACGACCCTTTGTCCCATATTAAATGCGCGCATTGCGCATCTCCCTTCATTTCTTCGATGATTTCTCAGCGGCATGCGAGTGAGCATAAAATAAAAATTCGCATGTGGATTATTATGTTGTAAGTATAACAAGTTCGTAACGCGTTGTTCCTCGTAACTCCAAATAACTTACGATGTGATATAAGCAAGCGACGCGCACGCGTTCACTTCTCATAAATACAAATACAATGTGAGTACACAGGGTATACTCGTACCTACTATTGTTTGATGAATTCATCTCTTCTTGGGTTTTCTTTATCTCACCCTCCGGAAATAGAAATATTCTTGGGAGTTAATGAGATTTGGAATTTTAACTTTGGCGCGCCTTGAATTCACTCAGCTTTTTCTCCCTGACGATCTAACATTAAGTCATCGTTACCGTCATTCTCGTCCTTCGTCGGCTCGGAACTTTCGAGTTCATTTTTTTGCGGTTCACACTCTGAGAGCATATTTTTGGTTTGGGCGGTGGTGCAGAAATCTAATTACTCCCGAACGCAGCCCTCCGCGAATAGAAAACGAATATCAATTACATCTAATGTCACCATTAACTAAATTATTCACATTTAATTGGATACACTCATCAAAAAGTTTCGGCGACGCTCGGAGGTGCAATTTTTATTAAATATTCACTGCCTTTCTGCAAGATGCAAAAGAATACAAGAAAGTTGAGAATAAAACACAAGGAAGACAAGTCTTTGCCGGGTGGATTCATGTCAAAGATGCGGGTGTTAGCGGCTTTGCTGAGGCAGAACGAAAGAAAGAAAGAAATGGGACGAAGCCACAGAGGAAATCTCCCCATTTGGTTTTAGTGTTATGATATCATAAGAACAAGTTACCGCTGCACAGCATATTCTCGTTTGGATACTGGATGGCTGGCTGTGCTTTGGTTTTTGTTGGTGGGCTTCGGGTGTTATTGCTATGAGGCGAACTTGAGACGCAATGTAAGAAGAAGTAGGAGGCGGAAAGGGACAGATTGTGGCGAATTTTTTCGCCGGGTTCTTTGCCTATACAATGATTTCGTCGTTGTAAAACGCGATGCGTTTGCGGATTAGCTATTGTTCGGGTCGTTTCTCAGGGGGAGTGATAACAGACAGGGTGAATAAAAAATCAGCTTAGTGCTAATATTCCAGCCGCAATTATGCAACTTCCGGAAGAAGGAAAAAATAATAATTTGCTCTTAAATAATTTAAATTTAAACTGAAAGGGAGAAATTGTTACGGGACGCTGCCTGATATTAGTTTTTATTTTATTGCTAATTACCGTGCCGATTTAAGAGCCCATAGGCTTGCTTGGGAAATTTATGCGCGTAATTTCATTCTGCCTACCGATCGAAAAAGTTTCCTGCTTCTGGTGCCCGAAAAACGTAAGAGGTAACAGTAGGGCTGGAAAACTGGGAATTTAAACAACGTTACGCTTGGAAAAAAAGCAAGACGGCCATCGC
This sequence comes from Aleochara bilineata, assembly GCA_003054995.1. NCBI lineage: Eukaryota > Metazoa > Arthropoda > Insecta > Coleoptera > Staphylinidae > Aleochara > Aleochara bilineata. Next base: position 8,697 of record NBZA01000171.1, read on the forward strand.
GCACCGGAAAAAATGAAAACGTTTCGCCATTAAACATTCAAAGAGCGCACTGCGGCGAAATTTAATTTTACGATCGGAAACAAGAGCGCACAAAAGGCGGCGGCGCGCTGCTTATTATGGCACCACTTACCTCCGCTCGTCTTAGGCATAAGCAGAAAACTTGCAACATTTTCATTTTGTTGGTGCATTTTGTCTTCCACGTAGCACAAAAAAGGCATAACTTTACATTTTATACTTTTAATGCCTTTGTGATTTATTTTAGAAAATATTAGTTTTGTTTGCTTTTTCTTCTTTGTTGGGGCGAAGTTTTCTGAGAGCAGAGATGTGAATGAGGAGAATTTCGCGATACAATCTGGAACGTTTAGCGAGGAAGGAAGCAGTAATCGAAAGTGGAGACCGATGCGCATTAATACGTGTAATTTTGTTGATATTTAATAAGTGGCCTCCAAGCGCGTCCAAGAACCACAAGACGTGCATTCGACAATTAGTAACATCTGCTCTTTAATCAACCAGACAACATTTTATCCACATTACGAGCACATACCTACATACATATTTCTTGAAGAAATCCACAACGAACAACAACGGAACAAGAGAAAATATAATTAAATTTTAATTAACTAATATGTGACTAACAAATGCATTTGCATTGTGATTGCTTAATGTCAGTAGCATCTTGCAAATGGTCATAAATCGTAGTTAAAAGCGCATGCAATTCGCTAATTGCAAGATTCCATAATTACAGAACAGACAATCGTCAGATCAGCAAGTAAAAGAAATGAAAAGAAGCGAACGCATCCGTTCATAAAAGTACAATTACGTTGATTTTCTCAGATCTATGATAAAATTAAGCGCCTTAAACGGAAAGGTTACTTAATTAAAGTCATATGTGGGTACTCGTACGTATAAAATAATAGAATAGCATAACTTGGTTACAAATTGTTTTCTTTGTGACTTTTATTCAGAATGAAATGAAAGGGAAAGCTTTTGATTCAATTACCATCATCAAATAATCATTTAGCGGCGAGGCAAGCGAGCATTCAGTAGGTATATGCGTGTGTGATTTGTTCACTTCATTAAATCCTAATGGAAAATCAGGAGCAACTTGAAAAAGTCCAAAACGTTGTCACGCAATCCCATTTACATTTCAATTGTATTGTATTGTAACGCATTGAATGAATGAATGAGTTTTATTAATGTTCTCTCCTCTCAATTACCGTTCGGGTTATGTGCTTGTAATGAAAAACGATGCTGAACAATTACTCTCAGCCAGCCACATTTATTCATCCCAGAGGGCAAAATTTGGTGGAAATTAATAGCTCTGCTCACTGTTCAGCTCTGTTCTCAACTCAGTTATTGACTGATTGCGCAAACATTTCGATTGCTATTCCAATTTCCATCATTGCATTGGTGAGAGTTTAACAACAGAAGCAGACACTATTTGCTGTGCTTTCGGTACGATTTGATTTGATTCGGTTGAACGATTCGCCACTTGTTGCTGCTTGTGGAAATATTCCAGCAGTTCTGTGATAGGTACAGATATCTGTATCTATATCGCTTTTTATTGTATAAAAAGCGTACATTTGCCACTTGAGTGCCAAACACACAATCATTAGCCAGTGATTGATATCGAGGCAGAATGAAACAATCAATTTATTACGCTTCTGATTATATTTGCGTATTGATGCATGCAGGTATTCAAGCGTGCCGCTGATTAAATATACACACGTACATATACCTACAGTGCCTGCTGCTTTGCTTTTTTTGGGTGCATTCACTGCAGTAAATGTGAAATCAGTCAGTCGTAGGCAGAGGCAGGACAGCAGATGGCTGGCTGATTAGGTACGGAAAGCTCAATTCACCAGATTGTGTTACATTTTACTCATTTATTTCTGCGTTATGTTATGTCAACTGACATGCACGGAGTGAGGCTAAAAAGTGTGTGAAAAATATTATCACACTGTGAGTGTAAATATAATAGAAAATGGATGTGAGCTAAGTGATATTGTATCGATAACACAACAAGGCATAGTCTTTTCTGTTTTTTGTTTTGTTTTCGTACACTTTTCCTCCTTTCCACCAGCTTTCTATTTGTTTGTTTTATCAATAACACATCCACCACCAAATGGAATCCGTGCGCAAATATCAATTAAACACTCACTCACTCCACAAGCGCAAATATTTTCTCTCGCAGCAATCGAATGCTTTTATTGTATCGTGAAAAGGTGAGAAAGCCGAATGGGGGGAAAATGGTTAAAAGCTCACCCAAGTCGATTCGCAATTGAATAATTGCGTTTCACGCATAATTTAAGTGCCGCCAATCGCTTATCAGGCACGCATGTCGACTGGACATCGGCGGCGAGTGCCGGACGCAGTTGTTCGCTGTTAGAGCGTCATTGAATTCGCATTCGATTGGCATTTTTGCGCCGATCGGAGCGCGCGCTCGATGCCATTAGCATCAAACTGCTTTTAATGTCAAGTTCGCATATCCGCGAGCGGTGTTCTGTTATCGCCCGCCATACGTCACGTTGCGATGCGATGCGCGCCCGCGAGTGAGCATACAAGAGACACCGATCCGCGATCGCTGCATTGATTTACTATTAGTCAATGTTGTATTGTATCTGTCTATGCTGTGTTCCTTAATGTTTTGCATAAATAACATTACAGATTTCTACGCTTTTAAATCGGGGAAGAAATATCTAGGACTAGGTCATAATCAAGTATTGATTGTTTTAATGACAAGGAGTTTATTAATAACATATTATATTATGGAAAATTATTGAATTTAACGAGCCTTGCTGGGCTGGGGAGTGTACTCATAAAGCACTAATGAATCAACGATTAAGCGTCTCAAGTATGATGGTAAATGTTTCATCAAAATCATACAAGAAACGTTGGTACAAGAAGTAAGTAAGGAGTAGTATGTATTCGAATGCATTTAGTTTTTAATAGGCTTTTAACTCCAGTATGTGGTACCGTGATAGCTGCTTGTTGTTGTGAGCTTGCGCTTGCCCTTTTTATTATTAAATGTGAAACCAATTTTGTCTAAGAAAAGGCACAAGCGCAAGCCTGAGCATGGAGAATCATCCGCGGAGGGCATTTAGATGCTGAGACGAGACGAAGCAGACACAGGTACAGGCACACACATAATAACACGTTTGGGATTGATTGCTCGAGTTTGAAAATAATAATCGGTTCAATTTATACCGACCCGTTCCGTTCCATTCCATTCGATTCGATTCGATTTGACTCTCTGGTCAGTCAAGTCAAGTTAACTTGAGTCAAGTCAAGTCAACTATCAGTCACCCATACTCATGTCTGCTTTTTTGCCGTTGCGTTGTGTTGTTCTGATATTTTAACGTCTCGATCGATTTCAATAAGTGAGGAGGTTGGCGGTTCGTCCTCGGGCTCTCGCACTGAACTGATTATCTCTGCAAGTTTATCAGAGATCTACAACCACGAATCGAGTCAAGACTCAGCCGAGGGAATGTGATGAAAAATACATGAGCATGAGCTTTTCATTTTAATCAGTTGACCAAGCAAACCTTTAGTCATTGCGTTAAAATTATAGAAATTATACTCAGGTAAGAGCTAAGAGGTTGAAGTATTATTGAGGAAGTATAAAAACGTATTTTGCATTAGATATGTAGGCATATATATGCGCGCATTATGAGGAATTTTCCTCGGAGACTGACAGTATTAAAATATTATTTATTAGGAGTATGCAAATGATTTGCATAAATTTAAATAAAACGCGAATAATCAATTATTTTATTGAGCCAGCGCACGCCTGAGAAGTGTTGCATCCTCATTACGCAATTATTTACTTAATTTTTATTCGTGCATAGCTAATAAGTGCGCCTCGTCGGCTCGGCGTCCATCAAATCCTTTATGTGCGCGCACAGGCGCACAGGAGCTGATAGATTGTCTTGCGGACATGTCTGATCCTCCACGGCTCGCCCGGAGCACGGCCTTAACAATTACAACAAACAACATTGTGTAATAAATGGTAGGAAGTACTCAGCAACATGCAAACGAAGAGCCGACTGGAGTGGAGTGGAGTGAAGATTGCGATAACACTTTTTACGATTACCTTGCTGGCATTCACCAGCAAACTACTCGTATACGTACTTCTTTCTATTCATTCTTCAGCTTTTGCAAGCCAGCCAGCCAGCTACCGAGCTTTTAAAATTTACGTTGTCATTTCTTGGTTGATATTTTGATGAAGCATAAATAAATTCCGATGTTTATGGACCAACCTGCGGCCGAAATTTAATAACCCTTTCGATTGCCAATGTCGGGAGTTAACAAACAAAACAAAAACAACCTTAATTAAATATAAAATGCGCGCCTGGCATTAAATATGCATAGAATTAATGATAAAATGTATCGTAAAGTCTCAAAATCAATTAATCGCATTTATGTCTGCCGCTTAAATGTTTTTGAATACATTCGACAATCGTCCTAACAATTACGAAATGAGAATGCGCGCCTCGAATGACTTATGGTCAGCAGCTGTGTGATTACGTTCGATTTGTAATGACAACATAATTATTTAATTGATGCGCTTGCGCTTGCGATCGAGCAAAACGCAGTACATAATAAGAAATGAATTCGAATAAACTGCCCTCTTCCTTCGGCATACGCGCATAATCAAAAGCCTTTACGCTGCGTTTCGTTTCCATAATTCAAAACGAAATTGTTAGCTGGAAGAAACCAAGAAATGCAATGCAAGGTAAGGCAAGGCAATGTGCGTTGTCTGTGGTGAATCGAACACGACCTGTTTGTTCCCTGCGCGGCGATAACAATAAATATGCTTTTGAGTCCGAACGAACGAATTTCAGTTCATTAAAAGCATCGGCTACATGTGTAAATATAAGTCTGATAAGAATTTTCACGATCTTGCTAATACGAAGCAGGCGAGCCGTGCATGGAGCAGCAGCAGCAGCAAGAAAGAAGCTGCTACCGCGAGTTTTTGCGCGCTTGACTCGGCTTTTTATTGTGGCTCAAATGCTCCCGACCGACCGAACTTTAAATAAGTTGTAAAGATAGGTGCGCGATAAGCGAGCGCAAGCCGTATTGCGTTTCACGTTTCGCTGGCGTTCGGCGGCAATATCCCGGCCGAGATAAGATTGGCGGCAAGACGCGGATCTCTATCTGTATGCTTGAAAAAGCATCCATACAATACTGCCTGACTGCCTCTGCCTCTGCCTACCGATTTCAATTTGCGACTCAACAGAGAACTTCGTTGCTTGCCGGCTTGTGAGTAGGCGCAGCCGAAGAAATGCATATGCAGACGGTGCGGTGTGTGCGTTGTTAGTCGGTTAGCCGGCACAATGGGTTATATGCTCAACGAGCTCATTAGAGGGTGTCACATTTACATATAATAGGCACCAACGATGCTGCGACGCCCATATATGCCCCGGCGCGATGCGCTATTGTGGAATGATCTCCACGCGCTTTGGCCGAACAAGTAACGTACGTACAACAGCAACAAGATACACGAATATCCTACGTTTAAACATACGATTTCTTCTTTGTTCTTTCGTTATTTCTGCAATGAAAAGAATCGAAATCATAATAAAGATGTCGACTTTTTAAGACTTTATTTTGCAAGTTGCGTGTCCATTTAAATCACGCGCTCGTAATTAATTCCCAAATCAGATTATTCTCCACGTTCAAGTCCTTCCTGGCCCGGATGTCTTATAATAATAATACTTATTACTTAGGCGCAAATCGAGTTGATCCGTATTCAAGTATTTAGCATGTTTGCCTGCCAGCATAGCTAACGTTTTTGGAATCAGCGAGCGAGGGCTTCGTTAGGACCTAAGTAAGCGCCTTCGGGGCTCGCACTCACCGCCGAGAGACCCCAAGATGAACTCGCACGAAAACTTACCTTCCAAACTTACGCAAGAGCGCAGCGCAAGCGCAAGCGCAAGCCCAACTAAACTAAATAGCCATCGGCGTTGTGATTTACTCTGATATTATTATTTCCACTATTCCAACGTGGGGCGGATTAATCACAGCTACATGCCTAACTTGTTAATGCATTCACGTTCATTATCAATCTCTGAAAATCAAAATCAGTATCAGAATTAAAATCAATTTGAATTTCAGTCTGCTCGTGGTCGCGACGTAATTATTTATTTATTTCTTCATAATCACGCCGCGCGGTTGAATTAATTAGCAATGTGTGAATGAACATGATGAAGGAGCGGCTGCTACTACTACTGTACTACTAACACTACGATAGTATGAGTATGAGTACTTCTTGTAGACGTAGCCACGAGCGAACAAGCAAAGGAAGGAGCAAGAGGCTAGGCTGGCTGGCGGTTTGCGGACGGTTTTCGAGTAGCGCGCGTGTCGAGCGCCAGCACATTATAAACAAGATTAATTTCTTTTCGGTCCAATAATTCAATTAATTCAACGCCGCTCGCACTGAGGGATTGTTCTCTTAAGTAAACTCGGCTTTAAACTCCGCGCCCTCGGAGCCGTGCAGGAAGCGCCGGGACGCTCGGAGTATGTGCTCTGCTCGGCTCTCCTCATCCATCTCCATCCGTTTTCGCGGCTCCCATGCGTCTTGATGTATCGCATTCAAACTTACTCTTTACGCCTCAGGCGCCAGGCATGTTTTCTTAAGAGGCAGAGATATTGAGTGGTGGATACCAAGAATCGCTCTGTGCGTTAAATAATAATCAATTATCCGGCTAATTAGGCCTAAATCTATGAGGTAATGAGTTTTACTTTACTCAGATCACACGTAAATTGCACTTATCAGTAAGTAGGTACATACTTAAGTAGTCAAATTGATTTATTAGGTATCGATCTTTTCTTTTAAAAGTGCCTTGCGTTCCTTTGGAAGGAATATAATTTTGAGAAAATATTTCTCAATGCACTCGAACGAAGTAAAGATAGAGTTAGGTATGGCAAAGTTGTAATTTGTTGAGTAAATCACACTGCAACGCAAAGGATTGGTCTCTTCGGCTGAGGTCATCACGTGGGTCACTCTGCTCGCTTGTTTCGCTTGCAAAATGATAGAGTTGAGAGTCTAGTCTCGGTCCGAGCACGCCAATTGCAATGCAAAACACTGCATCGTATTGCATTGCAATGCCAATGAAATGCCAATAGATATACAGATGAGTAACGAACGCCACACATAACGCATCTCCGAGGCGAATCTATGGTGAGCGGAGTACATTAACTCAACATGTCTTCGAATGTACTATCCACTATCCTATCGTACGCTATCGAAGGCATAAACTAACACTTTTTCTAATTGCGAGGAGATACACGGCGAGAGTTACAATCTTCTTCGTCTTCTTCTTGTTTTTCTTGATCCTGAGTGTACTTTTCTCAAGTTTATAACTATAATAGTTCAGTGCAGTCTTGTGACTGGAAAGTGTGTTAAGGGAAGAAGTATTATACGTAATTATATTCCGCAGCTCTTGATTCAGAGCTGGAATAATAAAGATATCATTATCGTTAACGAATGACACATAAATTCATCCTGAGTGGCTGCAAGTGCGCGGCTCGTAAATATCAAGTAGGTATAAAAGTATATAAATCGAACTGCGATGCAGCAATCGCAGGGCAGGCAAGGGCTCATTACGCACGCATTAATAAACTCCCATTTCGTGTCGCGTCCGGTCTGCAACGCAATGCGCACAAATGTGATCCGATTTTGATACAAATGGCATGCAGTCAAATCCGAACCTGAACCTGAACTCGAACCCGAACTGGAACTGGAATCAAAACGATGCTTTAATTTATTGCGACTATTAAAAAGCGCACATAAAATCATAATAATGTTTCGAGCACCGCCACGAACGTAATTCCATTCCGAGTTCGATTGATGGACAAACGTAAATAAATTTGTTTATTACATTGCCATCCTCCATGGTTTTTATGAAATTGTCAATATGCAACCCAAAAAACACATAAAAATATGAGGTTGGGGTTTTTCGGCTGTGATTGTGATTAAAAATGAATTACGATTGGCTTTTTCGATATTGTTGTTTGTTCACTTTTATTGTATTGCAATGCAATTTTGAAAAATTACGCCCGGCACGCAATACAATAAATATCAAACTGATTGTCCATTTGATTAGATGTATGTATACAAGGTGTTCGGGTTAATTTAGTGTAGGATTGCGTGCGCAGTGCGCATTCGGGATTACATACAACATATTTGTTAAATCAAATATGCAGCCAATCGCGACGCTTATTTACGAGCGTCTATCGTGAATAAGTTGTACTCCGTGTGGGTGGACAAGCAACTTAACTGCACGCTTTTTCTTCCTCGAGCAATGCATCAGGCCGGCAAGCGCTTCGTCTTGTTTTCTTCGCGGCCGGCAACAATACGAGTATAACATATTTTATAGCGGCCGACGACGCTGAAAGAGTGTCGGCTGGCCGCGTGCCCGGTGGCGAAACGAAATTATTTCGCTACCGATCTGTCTCGCGTTTCATTTTATTAGCAGCCGAGCGAGCCAACCTGAGCTGAGCTGAGTGGAGCTGGAGGAACATATTTATTATTATTGTCCGGCTCCCTGATTTCGTATTCATTAGCTGCCTCTAGTCGACGCAATTAATTTATCAACTAGACATACATACATACATACATATGTACGTGAATGCAATGCTACAACAATCTATCTTGAAATATTCGCGACGCAAAGACATGAATGGCATGCTTATTATTATCTTATCATCTATGGAGATGATTGGACTGTGACTGTTATAAGTTAATTAAACGCAAACGTAAATGTAAAGGTAGAATGTCTCAAGAAAAGTGAGAAATGTCTGAGAAGCAGAAGCAATTAATGCATCAACAAATAATGGTGACAAATACTGTCTTGTCTATTATAATACTTGCAGTATAATATTATTATATTGTATATACTTTCTTTGAGTTGCTGTGTGAGAAACACGCAAGACAAGTCTCCACACGCTGTGATCCGACAATAAATTCGCAAGCCAAGTAAGCAATCAGTGACAAGTCAAGACAAGACAAGTCAAGTTAAGTCAAGTCGGATGGTCATAAAAGTGTAAGGATTGTTTTGTTCAATTCTCAGCAGTAGGTAATGCATTAATTAATGGTAAAAAATCATGTCACCTACCTATGTTTCTCATCATCATCATCATCATCTTTCCGTATAATTCTGTCTGTGTGTTTGCCAATTGTTTGCGAACGATACCTAAAACCGAAAACTTCATAACTTTTATTAAAAAATGTACGAGTATGTAATTCACACACGAACGTTATTTACTTCATTTTACTTTACTTACGTGTATCATATGATTTTTGTGCTTTGGTGGTAGAGAAAAGTATAGAATGAAATAATAAGAATTTGCATGTTTTTTGGTTATGTTCAAATTTTATTTTCAATTTGTCGAATATATATTTATAGCATATTTATAACATGTACATCACACATAATTAAACCTAAGTCTAAATGCTCATTCCGTCACTTCTCTTCACTAACGTTTTGCATTTGCAACAATCTTTGTTGGTTGGTTTTTGTTCGGTTACATTTGCTTCTTGTTTTTGAGTTGATTGAGAAATATAGGTAGGGACTTATGTGTACTCACAAGTACGTAAATGTACTTGTTTCTTCTCACAGTTGAATGAAACATTCTTTCAATCATTCATTCATTTACTTATGCATTTGTGAAACAAAAGTGTAACACAAAGTGTTCTTAGGAGGTCTGTAAAAACGTGCTTGATGGCACGAATTTTTCTCGATTTCTTTGCTCTTCGCTCTTCGCTCTTTTGCTATTGTATTGTATAATAATAACTACAATATAAACAACTAAATATTCACGATCCGTCGCACGGCACGGCACGCTTGTTGCCTATCACACACAAACTAATAATGCGTTCGTTCACAAGTCGCCAGTCGAACGTTGATGAACAATTTATTACTCATTCGTTAGTTAGTTGGTTGGTTAATTAATTAATAATTAATGCAGTAATTAATTAAATGTAAATTTATGTACAAACATCCAAATCGATTAGCTACAATTCTAATTAATTCATTAATTTCTATAAGTTAGATTACACTTTTTGTTTGTTCATTCGAAACGAAATATGTCTTAGACAATTTCCTTCCGAGTGCGTGCGTGCTGCACGCACATTGTCAAAGTCAATGTCAATGCCGAGGTGACTTAAGTATGTACAGACTACTTAAGTGAGCGGCTCAATCTTATCTGATAGTTTTGCTTAAGTCATATCAATATTAATTATATATTCATATCTAATATGCATTCATAAATAATTTCAATAAGTGTATAAATATCAATAACTAATTAGGAATAGAAATTGAAAGAGATCATGAAATAATTCATGTAATCAAAGCACTTTTCAAAATAATTTAATTTAATTTAAATTAAATTGAATTTTAAAGTTTTAATTTTATATTATTTATATAAATATGTACAGCAACACTTCATTACTTTCTTACTCAATCGCTATCTATGTGTATATAAGTCATTACTGCTTATGCACTAAGAATGCCTCTTTGAATGAATCAATTAATTAATTAATTAATAAGTACTGAATGATCGGCATGCGCCAATATGATAGAGAGAGTTAGGAGAAGGATTCTTTATACATGTTGCAATGAGGCTAAACGCTAAAAAATGTTTGCTACTATTTATACGTGAATTAATTAATACTCAACCTTTGCACTGATATAAGTTAGAATAAATTACGATTATTAATTATATGCATCAATTGATTGATTGATTGATCACTGACTGACTGAGTGAGTGAGTGACTGAGTACCTCTGTCATTCTGTCATTTGCGCAGCGCAACGCACAATTTGATCAAGGATTGTTCGTGTCGGTTGCATTCACAGCTATACATATGTATGTTTGTTTGTTTGTAAGACATTAGCCCTTCTGGGTGGCGGCCAAGTACATGTAGTACTGCGCGAGCGAGAGCAGATACACCATGTTACTATTTGTACCTTTTTCGTAATTGATCTGCCGCTCCTGCTGGCGCGCATTGTCGGCGGCGACCTTCAGCAGGCCCTGGATGTTGCGGAGCAGCGTCTCCGTCGAGGATATCGAGGGATCCTGGCCGGGGCCCATGCTGATGCCGACCCCGTTGGCGCCGTTCGCGTTCGCCACCGCGCTGGCCAGTGACGAATAATTCAACGCCGCTGCCTGCTGGCTGTCGCTTCCTGGTGCTGTCATCATAGGCAAATCACCATCGTCTATATCTGTAAACGCACAAGAAGACGAATGAGAATAAGATTGAGGGTGAAATAATTACTTATCAGCGAAAGACAGAAACAGAGAAAAGAATTTAAAATTTTCTTGCGATGATTGAGCTTGACGGGGTCGTTCGGTCCATAGAGCAATCATTAATAATTATGAAAAGCAAACCACTAATGACTGGCATTTTTCTTCATCACCACGAACGCGCTTCGTAGGAGAAAAAATGACGGAGGGCCGAATTCAAACTAATTACTTGAAAATACTTGAAATGCGCTGCGCGTCTTCATCTTTGAAGCGTGACCACGTTAGCGAAGACGAATATACCCGGTAAGTCATTAATGAAATGAAGAAGAGAGGAGTTTTAAAGAAGTTTTGAAGACGAAGAAAAAACAATCAAATCAAATCTTGGATGAGAGGAATCTTAGAAAGAAATTTGAAAAATGATAGCATCGCAGGCAATTACAGAAACAACCGAGCAAAATTCTGTCATCGCTTTGATTTGATTCTGAAGGTAATTTCGGTGCAGGTAACAAATGATCTCCGGGCACGCCCTGTGCCCTGTGCCCCGCGCGCTCGAATTAATTGCTTTTCGTAATCAGCGCGCGATGACAATGAAATTTTTGACCGGGGGTATTATAGGTATGTATGTACCTTGATCCTTCTCGTCCTCCTCCTCGGCCTCCTCGGATATGTTCTCTTCCTCCTCTTCTTCGGCGGCCGAGTGCGGCGACCGCGGCGATGGCGGCGCGTCCGGCCCGTCCACCTCGCTACCTGAGTGATCGTTATCGCCCAGCGATCCGGCGCTGCCGCCGCCGCTCTTGGACAGGTTTAATACGGGACTGTGGTCGGTCGGTGAAGCTGGAACAAGCAAAACTTGATGAGTTTTCGTTCACTGTGCAAACACCCTGTTTGTGTCTAAGCTTTAAGAAAGTTCTGTTCTGTTTGAATCTTAATTCGTCCATTAATGGCTTTTAATCAAATTCGGGTCCTGAATCAACAACATCATCACTAATAATAAACTAAGAGCATTTAGCCGCCAAAGACAAGGGGAAACGTCGAAGAAGACGACCGAGAAAGATTTTCATTAAGAAACCAACCCGCCAGCGGAGAAGAAGAAATTGTCTATCATTGTCTAATTAAAACCATTTGCGACGCGGCGCAATGCAAAACAAAGATACTCACCGGGTCTCGGACTCAGATCGCGGGCTTTCTGGTCGAGGGGTAGAGGTCTGTCGGGGTCGCATCGCTCCTCTCGTAACCTGCAACACGAAGAAGAAGCAAATTGATGAGAATTAACAAAACACAGAAGCATAGAAGCACTGACACCCGTGGATGCGAATTGTCATCACACCCTGGCTGGATGCCTGGCGTTAATTCACTTCATCAAGTTGGGAGCCAGCAGCCAGCAGGCAGAAGGCAGTAAAGAAGACGTGGAATCAGAGTTTGGAATTTCAAGCAAGTCTGACTTGACTCACAAATGGGATAAGAATCTATTTAGTCAGAGCGTAAGTGCTAATTCGCCGTAACTGAATCTAATTAACTCGTCGCACATCTTGCTTGTCTTCCTTCCTTATGCTCTTGGATTTGATGTCAAACTACAGCCAGCGTCTTAGATGAAAAACAATGACATTATGTCCGAGATTCGTATTCAGTCAAAATGCATATAAAAGAAAGAAAGATAGGGTTTGATGTATGTTTAGAGACGCATTGGTATCAGTTCAGTTCGGTTCAGTTCTGAGATACCTTATGAGAACCGGATATTATTTTCGCAGCTACGGGGGTGGCACTCTCTTCTGAGACTTGTGCATCTCATAGCATTGTGCGCACACAATAAGCGTGCACATTGAAACGTGTAACTACACAATAAACTCCCTTTACAAATGGCACACGTGGGGGGATGTAAACTGATACTGTATATTTCATCCGCCACCGCCGCCGCCACGGTTGCCGCCACCGCCGAGTCATTTTAAAGCTGTATGAATGCGACTGCAAGCGAGCGACACAATGATGTATTGTAATTATTCAAATCCTTGCAATTAACGAGCCACATAAGAAATTTACACTTGCGGAATGAATAATAGTCCTGTAATAGTACACCTTTTCTGACGCAAACGTTGCGGCAGGATCATATACATATGTACATATGTTGAAGCGGGTGGATTGTTTTTCTGAATGGAATTATAATTCTGCGAACGAATTATTCTGCGAACTTCTTTCACTAATTACATACGAACATGTTACACAATGCGGAAATGAGATTTCAATGTTTCCCGACGGGGCTTTCGTATGTCTTAACGATGCCCTAGAATGAGGGGCAGAATGGAGCATATTCATTCGAAATATTCAATTCCAAGGGGCAACAGTTAACATCGAATCTGCTAACTGAATGTTACAGCGTTCTGCCTCTGCTTGCGCTTGGAATACAATTAGAATATTAGATTAGGGATAAGAACAGCTCCTTCACTCACTCACTCAAGACGCTTCGCTTCTATCATCGAAGAAGACCCTCAGACTCGCCGTAAAGCAACGTGATTAGAAAGTTTGCTTTGTATTAAGCATGGCTATCACCTTCCTTAAAGCAGCAAATGCGCAACGCAAACAAGCGTCTCTGGTCCTTGCCCTTTGCTCGTGATCTAATAATAATCATCGCGTGCGATTTTTTCCCTGATGTGCTGTTTGCATAAAGACTCCAAGTGGGTGGAATGGGATGGATGGATACTTGAGCAAAAGTCGCTGAGTTGGCATATCTCTGAGTTTCAAGTGCAATGTTGAAATATGTAAATGCAAGTGGGAAAAAGAGCGTATATCATACGCAGACATCATTCTTGTTCTGATTTTAAATTCCGACTGCTGCACTGTGTATTAGCATATTTGTGGTAGGCAACCAGACAGACTGCAGGCATAAATTGGATGATTCAACAAAAATGCAGATGATTTTCAATTAATCTAATATGGAATTCATCATGAGCAATCTCCCTTGGCGCTTGGGGTTGGTTGGCATCGTGTGTAGTGAGTGAGGCTAGTCTTAGGCGGATTCAAATGAGAAGAAAATGATACGGCCGCAGCAACGGCAGGAAATATAAGAGTTAATAATTAACGAATCCATTTACCTGGAATGATCAATCTAAAATTCTGGAGCTCCTGCACTCGCGCGCCCACCCCAGGGCGCCGCACACTCTTAGTTAACTCTTCGTTCGCTTCATTTATACTTGCAAGAACAGGAGCGCGTGCGATGATGATGTCTAACGCAGAAATGAAAATAATTAAATAATAATGAAACCGGCATGAGAAGAGAAACGCGAGCGTCAAGACTGGTGGCGGTTGGGTTTTGCCGGCTGCGCAGGGTATAATGAGTATATCAAAGAAAAGGAAGGGTTGCTCAGAATCGTCAGCGTTTTTGACTAGCACAAGGCACGAGTGGAATTGTTGAAAGGCAAGCCAGCCAGTCAAGATTTTGATTAGTCATAGGCGTCATTTAACTGTAGCTGTTTAATAGAGATAGAAATCTAAATGTGTAACTACGTACGTCTTCTGACACGGTAGCATTGTTCATACCCGGTGCATGATTTGATCTGATCTCTTTGCCTCGGTTCGGTTCAGTTCTGTTCTTTGTCTGAGTGAAATGAGTGAATGAATTATTCGAAGACGAAGAGTTAGTTGAGAGGTGAAAGGTGGATGATGGAATATGAAAGATGAAAACGGCAATGCGCGTCGACACGTCCCAAGATGAAATATTGAAATTTGATTGCAATGTACATACTTATATATGATCTAAGCCCAAGACGACGCGCGACGCCGCGCCGCCACTGCGTTGTGCGATAATAAATTACACCCCTTGTGTCATCAGATGCGAATTTGCTTCCGAATTAGCAAATAAGTCCTAAACAAATAGATCAATTCCGGACGTGCCTGGGCATACATTGAAAACTTGTATGTATTTGCTGTACGCGAAGAAAACCAATAGAATGAATGGTTGCTTATATGACATTTATACCTTGGAGTACTTCAAAGCCGTACAATGCGATATTGTATCATATGCGTATGCTGCTAAGCATAAAATTAACATTAGAGTATGTACTTATATAAAACGAAGAGAGACGCTGACGCTTAATTTTTTAATGGCCAAATGCTTTTAGCCTCTTTCTCCTTCGCTCGAAGCAGGAGCACCTCATTTCTTGCGCAGCTGAGGTTTCCTTGTGGCCGAGCAAGTGGTGATATTAGATATGAGTGTATGTGCTTGTATTTGGGGACCAAACCACTCTTCGTATTGAGCGCTCGCAATGAAACAACGAGGGCGGCAGACGGCAGGCTCGATTTGCGTGAATATTTAAAAGTTATGCGAGGCTCCTAAGAGCCCATCGCCTACATCGAGTGTAGGTATATGTAGACCAGCAAATGTAAACGTAAACGTAAGCACGTCGTATATATGCAGATCTTCTTCGAGCAGAAGGAGAGGACGCATTAGCACTGGGGACGGCAATCATTGCCTCCTTCTGCTATTAAGACAATGTATTGCATGTAATAACCTGCAAGGACAAGACAGGCATGGCTTTCTTGTAGGAAAATTAAATTTCCAAGTGGAAACTATACTTATACCTAAACCTGAATAAATATTCTTCAAGAAGGACTCAGGTGTGGACTCAGGACTCATACACTTAAGACATAAGACAAAAGATCTTTAATTAAATTTGAAAATTTTGGATGAAATTATTCCTTTTTCACTTCACTTGTAAGTTCATTTCATGCATCAGGTGTTGATGATGATGACACATGAAGACAAGTGAATGAAACGCAGAATTTAAATGTCTGTCTGTCGGGGGTGCGAACATCTTTTACGAGCCACTTTGTCGACTTTGCAGCTGTGTGCAAATTGAAATACATTGCGACTGTCTTTGGTAATAACTGCGGTAGGCAAGAAAAAATATCTTATAACTTTCGGGGATTCCAATGGACTTTTCATAAATCTTCAATTCTAAATCATCTCCTCGTTTACCATTCCATTCTTCTTACGTCTTTGAGCCCGAGAATAGCGTAACATAGCATAGCGTAACATAGTAGCGGGCTTGTAATTTACGACTTTCAAAGATATTTCCTCATCATATATACGAGCTTGTGCTGAGCCGAGCCGAGCTGAGCAAATTTCATGCGGCATACACGCAAGGGTGAATTGCTTAAAAAGTATCAGACTCAGACTCGGTCTGGTCTCTCAGTCCCAGTACGAGTCTCAGTTTCCACTGCAAGTCGTGATGGGTTATTGTTATGAAGCTCTTTTGGTATTTGAACGCTTTTCCGCGCGCGCTCGTAGGAGACGGGAAAGTTTTACAAGAATTTCGTGTGTGGAGGTGCAGCACGCGAGCGTGCACGTTGCGGTCTAATCTTCTCCATACTTCTCCTATTCTTGGCTGAATTATTGCGCGCTGCCTCTAAGGAAATTCACGCATTCCCTTCGCCAGCAGCGAAGAGCGAAGAAAAAGGACTTTTTGCATGGCATGTACAAGAATGAGGAATATTTGCGCAACGCATAGAATATATCAAAAGAAAGAATTAGTTGGCTTTGGCTTCGGCTCCTGGGCGATGAGGGAAGTTTTAAGATAATCTCTTTCCTGCCCGTGTGGTCCGCGCGTAAAACTTGAGCATTCACTCACTCCTCTTCCATTATGAGGGGCGAACAACACAGAGAATAGTTTCAAATTTCATTTAAGATTTAATTTGCGTACGTCTGGTCTGTTCTGTGCGTCTCATATGTACTCGTAAGTCCGAGTCTTTTGTGTTGTTTGGAGAGAACCCTCCTCCAAAGGAGCAGAGCATAGATACGTATAAGGGTAATGCTCCCGTCTGATAATAATGCTCTTCGGTGGATCGCAATTAAAACGCACAGCGAATCCGCATTGCAAACAGGGCATT
This sequence comes from Aleochara bilineata, assembly GCA_003054995.1. Taxonomy (NCBI): domain Eukaryota; kingdom Metazoa; phylum Arthropoda; class Insecta; order Coleoptera; family Staphylinidae; genus Aleochara; species Aleochara bilineata. Next base: position 25,825 of record NBZA01000171.1, read on the forward strand.
GCTTTGATTTTTATTGTTCTTTCGAGCACAGTAGTCCACAGACTCGCAGAAACATCCGAAACCGCCAGGTCAATATTGACAATGGTTGATAATTTGCTGCCGGCCACTCGGTGGAATCGAAACAAATTGTGGAAAATATTCATATGCAGCCGAATAGAATAGTCTGTCTAACAATGTTGACTCTGCATTAAGTATGTATAGGCGTGGGTGGAGGGCGCGAATGAACCGTCATAATATTAACATGCGGGTCAGCAATGCAAATAACTGACAGCGAGTGTACAAACCCGGCACTTCTGTGTAAATAATAATTTCAGTTAACAAACACTAACCCTGCCAGCAGTCCGGACACACCTTACGTGAAATGTCCATTTTTCCCACCGCTAAAACCCCAAACCCAGCAGAAACTATTACATTATTAATCAAACGTAAATTCAGTGTTGATTGTTTGCAAAGAATAGGAATAATAATAACAAGGCAGGCTATTGGTATTGATTTGCACTCGCGCTGAATGCAAAGGTCGCCCAATTATTTGATTGATGGCTAGTTGGAAACTACCCTTTGTAAGTATAGGGTTAGTTGTGTAGCATGCAAGGGTTGCGATGTGATAAATGCACCAAGAACGTGTAATTGACTCAAATTCGACAAAATGCCTAACAAACAAACATAAATCTTGGTGATCACAAGGCACGTTTAATCCGCGATCTTGAATCTTGAATTCATGAAATCTTGAAATGTTGTTGACAAGCGTTCCAAGGCTCCTTGGGGATTTGTTTCTTGCAGTTGAAAATATTCGAGCATCGAGCAGTAAAAACGGTGAAAAATTTCATTAGGTGTCATTAGATTAGCTGTACATATCGAGACATGGGAATAAATCCCTCAGCAGAGGCGAGGAAAGCAGCGAAAAAGTCGGGATAAGAAGTGGAAAACAAGCTCCCCTCTTGTCTTGGCTTGTTTTCCAGTCTAATGGCCGTTTAAATTCGCCTCGTTTCGTTTCGTTTCGTTTCTTCTTCTTCGTCTTCTTTTTCCCTGGCTTTCAAATTGCAAATGTGCATCATGAATGGAAAATAAAGACTTTCAGTCTGCGTGGAATTGGCTTGCAATTGAATGCGCAATTTCACTTCTGGGCGCTTTTCTTCCCCGAAGTGAATTTCCTTCTTAGTTGTTGGCTTGTTTACCACTCCAGGAGGAAAAAACCAGTAGGAACTCTGACTGAACTAATGCAGATTTTAAATTCACATATTCACAATTCAATTGGCGTATGACCTTTGCCTTAGATGAGACCTAGGATGAGGAATGCCAAGTGTGGTGGCGAGTAATTAAATTTTAATTACATCTCGGAGGCAATTAGCAGTCAATCAGCACATCACGAATTCCCGGCGTCTTCATGTTGATTGGCTGCCTGGCTGGTTTGCTTGAGTGCTTGAGTTATTAAACGAATAATTACTCTAACTTCAGACTCGAGCGAAGAGTGAAGATGTCTTCCAAGTGGAATCTGCGCGCAAGGTGCGCAAAGGGACACAATTGATATTAATATTCATACCTGTTTTATTACGAATCTTGGCCCGCTCTTAAATTATATGACTTGAGACTTGACTCCGAGGCAACAAGGGTTGCGCGACTGATTAATAATTACGAATGACATTTTCATCTTGAAGGAGAGATGATTAAAGATGTCTTTCAAGTCTCGTATTGTATTGATGTTCGTGTACAACTTTTTTTCTTCTAATTGCATCGCAGATTGACTCCCATGTGGCCCAATCAGGCAGAAAATATGCGCAAGGTAGTCATGTTACCATACCATATATCAAATTGACTTTAAAATGTACAAAGTGTTGACACAGAACTTAAAAACACTCAAAAACAGGATAGTTATTTATAATCCTTACTAAAAGGATAATTATCCAAAGTTAATTAAATTAAATATTGACGAGCACCTGTCGTATTGATGCTATTTGTGTATTTATGCTACAAATGAGCAATAAGGTGATGACATCGCCATACGCAAGCGCAGTTGTCCTTTCTTCCTTCTTGCTTTCAGCGCTTGCGCTTGCACTTGGGGGAGGACGACTTCGTCACCGAGATGTCACCGCGTGATTAATGATCTAATTTTAATAATAACTCAGCGCCTGCTACAAATGCGCATCCAAGCATCATTTTGCTCACTTGCAACTCTCTCTTTGGGCCCAGAGACGAGACGAAACGAAACGATACAAGACAAGACTAGAGACAGCAGGACGTTTCACATTTCATGTTGCCGTTCGTGTGTCTTTCGCCTGCAGCCTGTTGTTTTGTCACCTTTATTAAAGAACTTCCAGGATGCAGGCAGGGATGCAGCCAAAAGGTTGAAATTTCATGCACATGAAGGCAAAATACACAGAGTTTACGTTTTAATTAAAGTAGCGATTTTTCAATGACAGTTCATTATGTTGGTCATCAATTTGGAACAAACACGGAATAAAATTGCGACCTTTATTTAAGAAGAGTGACATTTGCATTTGGCGGATGAGATTGATTAATGATGAGCTAGCTAGTATAGTATCTTGTCTTCGATTCACTTCAGTTAATAACCGAACAAACAGATTAACTCTCCGGCGCGGCGTACATTTGTCTTTCTCAGCTTCGAGAGGAAATTGTAAGCGATTGTAAGGAATGTTTGTTTGGCCAGGCCGGCACGGCACGCTCGAATAAAACTCGACTAATTGTTGCAGGCGGCGAAGTGACGAGTATTAATTAATTTTATTCGCACTTGCCACCCCTCGCCGGCCGTAAATAATGGGCGAAAACAAGCGAGAAAATCACTGGCGTGCCCGTGGCCCTCATTGCGATTGTATTCATTTCGAATTCCCAAATCCCCGAAAGCCCAGCGCGCTTGTAGTTAATTGTGGTGGACGTTCCAGCCATGGGCCGTCATCCGCAATCGGCCAAACGCGTTCAAACGATTTAAACCAAAGGAAACGAAGGCTCATGTGCATGCAAGTAAAAGTCATTTATTTCGCACTGAATGAATGAAACTGAATGAAACCAAAAACGTTTAGACCGACTTAATTTCGTTTTAATTTCGTGTAGTTTTCAGATGAAAAATAAAATAAACTAAAAATTTAAACTTAATTCACGAGATTGACTATCAAAGTGAGATTAAGTTTTATGTCGGTTGCGTTATTGCATGCCTTGCTAAACCCTTTGCTTTCGAATACAAGAAATACAAGAAGAGTTGAAGTTGAATTCTCGTTATAATAATGATTATATTATAATGATGATGATGAGTGTGCTTCATTTCGGAAGGTTTGCGCTGGCGCTCGCGTCTCTGTGATATAAAACTCATTCTTGAACACACATCTCATTCATATAGATATGGCACAGCATTACTAAGAACAAAACTCCTTCCCTCGCTCTGGTTGGAATGCAATTTGCCAGGGGATTTGCATTTCAAACGTATTAAAAGTTAATTTAAGAAACGAAACGATATGACATGGCATGAAGCGAAACCCCTTTTGGAGTTGGTACTTCACGCCCTCGGTGAAAGTTACACAAACCACCCGGCGACTGTGATGTGATGTCCTGTGAAAAACCGTGTTGATGACAGACGAGACCCGTCAACAACAGCAACAGCACTTGCAACAAAGCATCAAATGTAACCTAACCTCCTTCCTACAGCAAGGCACAAGTTTAATAATCACGTTGCGAGGTCATTAACGAATGCTAATTGAAGATCGAATTTTTATTTGATATCAACATCATCATTCACCACGAGCAAGCCGATGAAGAATTAAGAACCACTAAGATGAAGGAGAAGAAGTAGAATGAAAGAGAGAAGAACGCGTCGTATTTGTTTTATGCATATTTCTCAATTTACATTCGTAATTTATAAGTGCGCTTCGCATTGCAAACGACCAACGAGCGCCCAATAATAAAAGAAAATTAAGAAAGATGAGCCGTTTGCTAAAAAGAATGAATGGATGATAGAAGAATAAATATACCTACAATGTAGGTATATTACTGCGGATGGTACTTCGGTATCTGGGAAATTATAATTGCATGTCGATAAAGTATAAATCAATACTTAGTTGCTTGTTTGTTGTTGGTTAAAGTGTTGGCTGAGATTTGAATTTAAACTAATTATTAAACTAAGCCATTTTGCAATTTGTGCAAACACTTTGTAGATGTATTTTTCGAAAAACTTAATTACGAAATCACGCCTACCTCGTAAATAAATCAACGCGAAACGAACCTGCGTACTTACAATGCAATGCAAGGCAACATCAACTGCAGAAAGTTCTTATAAAATAAATCAAAACAAACAAACATAGGTACATACATACACGCAATCTCGGATGATATATTCTCAGGAATAATTAAAAATGCCAATCAATTAGCGAAAATTATCCCAGGCATGGCGAGGCAAGGCAATAATGTGTCAATAGCCTCATTGCATATGCTAATTGTTGGCCAAAGACAGTGATTAATTTCATATGGAAATTAAGTCAACTCGACTCAGCTATGTTTAATTAAAGCGCACTCACTGTTTTGGCACTCACTGAAAACAAACCAAACTTACGTCCATACGTACATTCGTGAACAAGTAAGTAAGTACGTAAGTGATTTATATTTATTTCTTACTTAACGCGATATGAAAGGAAGCGAAGCGGCAGGCAGGAAATTTAATGAGGAAATATTCGGGTCGACGACGATATATCTGGCAATAATTCTTGTTCACCAGCCAGCCAGCCGCCAACTACAAGCAGTTCATGATTCTTCAATACGAATGGGGTTGCGATGTGCACTCACAGCCAAGTCTATGAAATCCGGCTTGGAGCGTGCCAGAAAGACATAAAACGTCACGGTCCCACAGTTATTAATCCCGACACCCGCTGTCTTCTAATAGAAAACGTTAGGATGTTACTTGCTATGTGTGGCCTTCTTCTTCTTCTTGTTCGCCGCAAGCGTCGTGAAAGGACAAGACAAGACAAGACGTAGATATAGGTAGGCAACCCAACACAACGCACCCTCTCGTAAGTATAATCGCGTTTGTGGCCACGCTGAGAGAATTGCACACATAAATCTGTCGCCGGTTGCGATTTTCTCCTATTGTCTCCATTGTGACCACTTGATTGGATTATATATTTTACACCTGTCACAATTCTGTCCTAATAATTTTCCCTGGCAGGCTCGACTGCTGTAGCAATGGCAATGGCAAGGCGTAAAAATCAGACATTTAGTCTAAAACGCAAAACATTATTCAGCAGGATTCAGTTTGAACACGCGTCACACAAATCATTCCCGTCTAATGCGCAATGCGCCCGGTTAAGCCAGGTTTAACGCAACGAACAAAGCGCCCTTTCTGCCAAATCCAACGGCAAACGTCACTTGACAATTGACAAATTCTGCATGTCGTGGCACAGCCACCGTGCAAAACATCTACAGAAAGCTTAATTTTGATTTGTTGCTGTTTAAGCAGGAGCAAGAGCAAGCGCAAACGCAGGAGCAGGAGCAGTGAAACTATGCCAGTGCACATAAAATGCGCATAAATCATTGGCACGCCGTAATTTATTGCGTTGTCGATATTATTATGTGCATATTAACTTATTATAAGCAACTTTGTTTGCGCTCAGCTCAGCGCTAAGAATTTATTTTATACACGAAATAAAAGTAGACCGGTAGCCAGTCGGGCTAAGCATGAACATGATCGCCTGGACAGACACCCGCGGTTCCCAACCAGCCACTGGTGTTTAAATCATTGCAGGGCAAGTCAAAGCAATGCAATGCATTGCAATGTAGCAACTCAACGAAAGAAATATTTATTAAGGTCATACGCTGGCCGCGCGTCCAATAAATAACATTTCGATGCACGCAATGTGATAATAACAATAATTAACTAATAGCTGGATAAACAAATCACTCATCCTTCATAAACAAACAAGTAAAAGAGCAAAATACTCGTATAGGTATGAGGGCGGAGGCGAATCTGCATGATTTTGGTACCAAACGTAAGTTCAAACCACGCAGATTACAAAACTGCAAACAGTTTCAGAATATTCGCAATAGAACGCGAGATATTCGACTTTATAGTTTGACTTTCCTTCAAAATTTCCAAACGCGGGCCGCAAAGAGACCTGCGGAGGGCCGCATGAGTTGTCCATCCCTGAGTTACGACATCATTCTGTGTTATACATGGCTTTTTTCGCAGGGCGACTTGAAGACATTTTAAGAATCATCAGCATGTCGACGCGGCCCCCTCACACTACCCGAGGAAAAACGCGCAATAACACAGCCGCGTGCCATTTGGCGCGATGAAATTTGCATGAAAAATTGCATTATTATTAGCGGCTGCCTGTCTGCTTCGGCTGGGAATGAAGTCTGGGTGGGTGCGCGTCATTTTTATTGTGACAAATTCCATTTGTCTTCGCATATTTTTTATTCGCCTGTCGCAGGCTCAAGCGCCAATTACATATTGTATTGTGGAAGTACATCAGGCGTACAAATGCTTATTGCTTTCGGAATACTTTAGGGGACGTTTACCTTATTTTTAGGACTTTCCCTTAAGTATAAGAAGATATTATAATTAATGATTCGCACACCTCGGAAATTTAAATTCTGTGGACGGCGCGCCGCTTGCTTGTCTTTCTTGTTCTTCGAGGGGTGGAAATGCAAAAGAAACGCGGAAGTCCATAATTCCTTGTGCATTACTTACATTAACCGCCAGCGGAATGATATTGCACGTTATGATGTTTGAATAGGACGACGACTACCGGCTGATGCTGATAAGACAGCCACGTCGGCGCAACAATTAATCTTAATGCAGCTTTGAATCCTGTTTAGCGATTGTCTGTATCAAAAATCTCCACGACCACTAAGAAGACAAATGAAGAATACGAATACGAATGCGAATGGAATGAAATGAATGAAAATGAAGAATACAAATGAGTCTGGCTCCGGCGATTGGCAAACAGTTATCGTGCGTTGGCAATCTGTTAATTAACTGAAAGTATTCGCTATTTCTCTCAGTCTTGGTTGGCTTGGTTGCGCGATGACAACTGGTAATATCGTATGTCAATATTGAATTACAAACTCCCTGCTTGGATGCGAGAAGGAAGGCACAATGCAAACCAATTTATTTTCACGTATGATTTATACCCCGTTCTGTTCGCTGAATCTGCAGACGTCTTGTCTTTACCTGCCTGCTGGCTTTGTTCATAATACTGATTCTTTCTTACCTCTCAAGGTGCTTGACGATGTCTTCGTACGCTGCCCGGCAGTTCTCCCAAATGCCCGATCTGAAATCACACGCAATCAGTTAATTAATTGAATTTGCCTTACTTTTTGCAATAATTCCGGTCTAACAATAACTGGCAAATTGGATTGAAATGGTCGTTAACTCGTACAGTTAGAGGCCAACAAAATACACACGCTAAGCGGCTTACGGAATTGCCGGCTGATTATTGGAAGTCCCACACGTTTTTCCAACTGACTGATATGTGCATTTGTTTACGTTTACGTACCGCGCTGTGCGTTGCGGGCCGCTAATCTATCACGTATGTCAGCATATACCAAGTGCATCTTCGCGAACACACGCAGGTGTATGTCAACGAGGAAGCTCCGAGCAGACTGTATTCGTGCACTTATTGTTTGTCGTTGGAGTTGGAGTTGGAGTTCGTGGAGGGTACAAGTGCATGTTGGGGTTAATTATATTCAAACCCAAGCCAAGCCAAGCCAAGTGAAGTCAAGTCAAGTCAAGTCATCTTTGCTCGCATGTCATGGACGTGTGAATAACTGCGTTTCGGTTACCTGTGGGTCAAGTGTGCATCTTCCTGGATGTACAAACCTATCCAGACCTAGACAATGCAATGCGAAGTGCACACTCTGGTCTACTTGTTGTTTGTTTCAAGCCGTGTTTGTCATTACTTCGCGTAATTAAAATGCAAATCCGCTGCAGCGAATGCGTGTCCACGTCACGACCCGCGATGATTAATTCTTAAGGTAACCCTTGAGATTCGCAATGGGCATCTTATAAGAATATCACAAACTCGCACAAACTTTTGCTTGCTTTTGTTAATTTTGTTTTGTAATTAATTTAGTTATTTAGTGATTTATGTACTTATGTATGTTGTTTTCTTGTTTGTTACAGGATGCTAATAAGAACACAAGGTAAGTGACTGGGGTGCATCTTACCTGGCGATTGCTTCCATCGAAGGCATGCCTTGATTTTTGATCACTGAGCTGTCGGGTCTTGCAAGGTTATGAGGCATCGCCGGCGACAAAAGCGCCGAATGCGCGGCGGCTGGATGTGGTAGTTGCATGAATTGCATGTGCCCCAAGTGCGGTGGATGGTTATAGCCATTCGCTAACAGTGGCGATTTCTCCAACCGCGACATATCTGCAACACAAAATACACTCTTATCATCATTTGAAACGCTTGCGCTGTTTAATTTCAAGCCTATGTGATGGTATATCGTATCGTAATCAAAGGGAATTTGTACGTTTCATCAACATGCAAAACTGCGGCTGTGGCTGCGTTTCGCAAATGACATGAGTTTGATTGATGACCAGAGTTTTCCGAACAAACTGCGTAATGTCGGCCTGCCTGCTGGCTGCAATGTCTTGAATGTAAATGCAGGAGGATTTTAGGGGGCCTTGCCTCGCTTCGCTGTGCAGCTGAAGACTGACTTGACTGACTGTTTCGCAACGGCGAAATATGCACGTCCGCGCGTCGGGGTGCTTTCTAATCACTTTCATCAACTCCCGGGGCAAACCAAACGGTTTATAAATATCTGCAATCAACACTCAAATACACACACACAAACTGTGTTCTGTTTGGTAATTTCACGCGCCCTGCTAGTCTAAATACAACAAGGAAGACTTTTTTTGGATCTTCTTTCTGCCAGAACCCAGAACACAGAACGCAGAGTGTTTATAAGTCTGCTTACGTTTAATTAAAATATCTGTTTGTGTTGAATAGATAGACGCATCCGTCAGTCTGAGCCTGCATTACGATTGAGTCTGAGATGGCTTTTAAAATAACAGAAAACCTAATTATTTTTCGGGCTGTAGCTGTATCTGTGGCTGCGTCTGGGCCTGTGTTGATGCGTGAGTGGCGCCTCACTGGCATAATTAATCATCATCCGAGAGAATTTCGGGCGTCGCGGTCGTTTTTCCTTGCGCGGCTCGCGCGCACAAAAAGATTTACAGACTCATCAATAAAACTATCTATCTTCGCTCGGCCCATATCAGCTGTCATTCAATACTGCGTGTACTAATTTACGAACAAAAAATGACTTTAAACTCATTTTAAAACTAAATTACAATATCACTCTGAAAAAAATTGAGTGTAGTATCGTCGCAAGCTAGGAGGTCGTCAAACACACCAAAGCGCAATTATCAATTAGCTCTGCAATTTGCGCACGTTTTATTTCGATCCGCATCAAGTGTGGACATTAGAAAAATATTCATGAAACATAGAAATTTCCATAAAAATCCCATACGCCGGCAATTCTTCATCCTCCTGCCGCGTGTGGAAGGTGGTGTGGTGGTGTGTACACGAATGTTTTTGCTTGCATCCTTTCGAATGCGATTCATATTTATGCAAAACGCGCTCATGTACGACATGCGTGCACTGCACGAAGACGTCCAATGTAATTGTGCTTCTCACATATTTCTTAATAAAATCGTTCAGCTCGCCCTGCCAGCCCTGCCAGACAGATATAAACCTGGCGCTGGCGCTCGCGCTGCGCAGCGTATCGCTTTGTATGTATTTGGCGATATGGGATATCGTGCAGATATCAGTCGTTTGTTCTTGCTCTTGTTCTTGTTCTTAATGCAGGCAGCAGTTATGTGCAACTCGTTACGTATGTATATGAGCAGCAAGCAGCCTCGTAAATTTCGCATTTACAATGCAAAACGCAATGAAACGCATTTGCATCGCCGCATTATTGCCGCTTGTAATTACAAGACGTCTGCACCTACAACAACCTACACTGCAGTGAGCTAAGGAAAGATGGATGCATATTGCAACCCATCAATGCCATGCATTATTCTTTTCAGCGAGCAATTAGATATCTTTTTATCGCATCTCTGTACGTAACAAATTAATAACGGAAAAGTTGCTTATAATACAGAGCGTCTGCTTCTGCTGCTGCAAAAATGCATTTAATTTGATGTTTATATTGATTTAATGACAAGGCAGTTCAATAGGCGCCGAACAACATGACGTCTTCCCTTGAGATGGTTTTCTTCAATTAATTTTCCGATTGGAAAAATAGGTATGTAATTGCAACACACGTGAGGAATTTTCCCCAGTTTGTGCAGTTCTACCTGAAGGGCAGATAATTGTCTCCGATTTGGCACCAATTTTCTCAAATTGCCGCCTATTATTTCAATTTATTACCGACGATCGATGCATCGCTGCACGCTTGTCACGTGGTCGTCTCTTGGATCTATCGACTGAATCGATGATTATCAGCGAACACACACGTATGGTGATGGTGTGCAGTGCGTATGGCGTTCCTGCAAGAAACGGCCCCGGCCCAACAACTGGAAAGATAATCGCCGAAAATGATATAAAACGATAATATAATGCCGGGAATGTAATGTAATTTTCGAATCGACTTCGTTTATCCATTTAACGCTCGCTCGCTCGCTCGCCCGTTGGTTGCATTGTCCTGGACTGAGGGAAATTGCTATAATCACACACAATGCGTTCAAACAAATCCTTCACTTCTCGCACTCGCACTGCACAAAAACGCACAAAAAATGCACAGCCAAGCCAGCCATCAGGTTGCTCTTGAAATTGCTCTTCTTCGGTTTCAGTTTCAGTTCTGTTTTGAGTTTCGGTTTAAATGCGAGTCCGATTCGATTGCCCTTAGGGTTTGAGGAGCGTGAAGCACCTTGGTTGGAAGTTAAAGAATGAGAATGAGAATAAGAAGAAAACAAAGAAGGCAATGGGCGAGAAATGTAAGAAAACCGCTTGTCATTCCGAGCAGATGATAATGTGTAACCGTTTTGTGACCTATTCATTAATAATTACGTGGATTGCTATCATCCATGCCAAGCATTGCATTAAAACCCCACACTTACAGCCTACCCCAAATTCGGTTGCATTCAATTGCCTCTTGCTTGCGTCCGCAAGCCATGCCATGCGATGCCTAGCCAGTTGGGTTTTGTGGTTTTGGTCATTGAGCTCGAAACCGTCCATTAGTGTAATTTATATCACGCCAAAGAGTCCCAAACGCTAACAACAGTGTTTAGTTAGTCTATACCTATACAATCAATATGTACCTCTAAACCAACTCTTCTATTAATTTTCTAAAACTAAAAAGCACAAAAAGTTCTTGTTGGTCTTGTTGACTTCGGATTCAAATCACTTACCTAAGAGCATTTCTAATTTAAATTTGGTTGTCAATTCCATTCAATGGATTATTCAAATCAAAGTCGATTTAAGTCTAAAGGAGTTTTCCTTTTAATTCATTAAAGTTAAATAGCCTGAGATTAAAATGCGTGCCCGTGCCTTCTTCAATCATACGACTTATTGGAGATTATTAACGGTGCAGTTGATATCTCAAGAGATTCAAGAGAAGAGTTGCCTTGCCGGACAACAAGAACAAAAAAAACAATGAGAACTAAAGCAAAGCAAATGAAATGAAATGCAAAGTAAAGTAACAATACGAAGACGTTGAGGAATGAGTGCTTTCTTGCGCAGACAGCCGGCATAACAGACGCTGGAAGTGAGATGAGGTCTCAGTCTCAGACTGAGGCTCAGCCCTCTATCTACCTTCCTTCGAGTGAACAGTGACAACCGGTAATTAGATGGTCGGAGATTCAAACGTACGGAAATAAAATAAAAGCATCGCATACGTAATGAAATGTCAAGAGAAGAAGAAGAATGCCAACCGCCACTACAAGTTCATAACGCAATGCAACGCGAGATTCAGTTTTACGGCAACATTCATTCAATTTCGCGGAATTTCGCAGATGAAAGAAAATTTATGCTTCGGCCTGCTTTTATTTTTAACGATCGCGTTTAATTATTATTGGGAGCTTTTTATAATACGGACAAAGTGGACACTCACTCACTTACTCACTCACTGGCTTAGTGTTTAGTTGTTTTTATTTCCTTTTTTCCTTTTTGGGATCTTCAGATCGCTGCGCTGCTCCTGCTTCATCCCCTTATTATTTATCGTGTCATAAACTGATGGCGCTTTTTATTTGTCACTATATGAGTTCAATCCCCTTGAACGGGCACTCGGATGCAATTATAGCCAAAAGCCGAGAGGAGAGAACCGAGAGCCGAAAGCCGAAAGCTTTATGCACTCACTCTGTGAAAAAATATCGGAAATGTTTGGCAGTCGCGATGCGGTGTTCGTTTATAATTTAATTTCCATTCGGTTCACAATGCAATGCACATGCTTTCACCGCCAAATTTGATACATACGATGGTGCTGAAGAATTGCACTTTTGGAGGTTTGTGTTTGGCATGCAGGTAAAAACAACAAACTAACCAAAGCAAAGCACCAGAAACACTGCACCAAGAAAAAATACAACGTTTTTTCAGACACACCAGTGCATTGCTGCTGCTGCTGATGCTGAAATCCAATCGGGCATTAACGATATGTGCGCATCACTGATTTCATAATGAAATATTCGATCAGCGTCTAACATATTGTCAGTGTTAGTGTTTCTTTTTTATTAAATGTGAGATCCAGCCCACCCAAATTTACACCAACAAACAGGGAGTTCTAAAGGTACTTATTTTTACTGAAGTATTGGTCAAGATAGGGATATTTTGATGAAACGTACTGTGTAATCAACCTTATTTTCGATAATAAACCACGCAAAAAGCACACAATGCGTAGTGTATTGTGTGCAGTGGGTGATTGGAGTACAGTACGCTGGGCATGCAATTGCATTCGATGTTGCAATCGCGCTTGATTTTTCCCTCGAGTGGCATCGGCACCCTGCTTGCTTGCCTGCCGAATGCAATTGTAATATGATATCATACTTCATCGCTGTGTTTACTTTTCATATGTGAATGCACAAAGCAATGTGTACACGCAATGCAATTGCACAGCTCTGGGTCTGGACTCAAGAGTGTGTACTTATTGTTATGTAGTATAGTAAAAACTCAAATCAATATTCGCCATCCATTTCATTAACTACTGGCCTGGCCTGTTATTAGCTGCACATCTCTCGAAATGAAAGTCAAAAACATTGAGTAATATTTACACTAGTACATAACTATTATCCCCTGAACAGAAGAGCCCCAGCTCAGCTCAGCTCAGCTCACGATATCTCAATAGGACATGTTCATGATATTGATAGACAACATGCGCTGCGCCACCCCCTAAGGGGGTCTAAACTCGTATTGTTATTGTTCCCAATTGCAATATGCATGCATGGAAGAGCTTTGCAGTGCGATGCAATGCAATGCAATTGTATTGTACTATTGCGAATTTCAAATCGAACATCTAAATTTCGAATTGAATGTTATCAGTCGGCATCCTGATCCAGCGCAGCGACACCACTGACTTGTGAGTAGTATTTGCATTCGTTCGAACAAAAGCACCCCATGCGATAATAATTGATGCGTATTATCATCGTCTGTATGACGTGCCCGTTTGTTTCGTGAAATGCGGCCATAAAAAGCACTTACATGTTGATATAAAATAAGTGATAACGTCGTTTCTTGTTAGCGTCTAGACGTGTTAAAAATTACGCCGAATTTGCATCGGAATTGTCTGTAATTGGCGTTGAATTAAGAATTAATTCCCCAATCTGTGATCTTGATCAGGAATTTAAGCAACTTCAAGGTGGCACTGCAATTTCTTCTTCTTTGGGTGTGAGGAGGATAATTGGCTGTATTTTGCCTAATTAAAAATAATTAAAAATTAAACGCGTTTTGGCTTATCTGCATCAGTAATTAACAAATTGCTTCACTCTACAGTGTGCTTGTTTTCTTGCTTGATCTTGTATTAGTCTTAGAATGATTAAGAGCAAGAACAGTAACATGAAGATTGCGGAGACTTGGACGGACAATAAATACATACAATGCAAGAACAAACAACCAACAAAGAGATAATTAAATGGCGAAGAACGCGCAACGTCGAAGGCGGCCTTTGCCAATGCTGGTGACCATTTATAGTCGACTATAAAACATGATAAATATAATTAAATTATTTTTTGATTTTATTCGTTTATTGCAACGCAAGCGCAATGTCGATGTCGATGGTTCGTCTCGTCTTCTGACTCGTTTATTGGATTTATTTTGTTTAGTGACGTGCTTCGCTCGCGTTTAATCGCCGGCGTCTTGTCTTGTGCTTCGTTCCTTCGCAGCTTCGTTCTGGTTCATGTTTGATTTCTTCGTTTATGTGTTGAATGCTTGCTTCATCCAGATACATGGCGCTAATGGCGCTTCATTTATTCGTTTACAACCCTGGATGTACTTTTATTAACACCTCATTCGACTGATTCTCCTACACATTTCTTCTGTTGGTTGTACGATTCTTGGATATTATTCTCATTAATTCTCCAATTGCCAGACGATGAAACGTGTTACGCGATGATCATTTCACATTAAGACACATCATATCACATCATACCTCGGGGTATCGCAATGCAATCGCCGTTTTACGAGTGCGTATAGAGACAGACGCTGGAAGCTGCAAGCTTTTCGCCGACTTAGACTCAACTCAACTCAACTCGAAGGGAGATTAAGTTATATGGCAGTGCCAATGGACCGACGACGATTATCAGCATCTTCAGCGGGATGTCCACATGTAATTGGCAAACAGAAATAAGCGAAACTAATAAAAAAGCGCATTTAAGATACGTGAACGTGGATGCGAACGCGACAAACGCATGCACCGAAACTTAATTAAACCATAATTTATTTTATTTTTGCACTTTTACGCGTATAATTCTCTGCTTCAGCTTTTATTGGCATGCATACGCTTATCGCTCACTCGTCGTTGAAGATGCGCAACGCAATGCAACGCAATGCAAGGCAAGGCAACAGTTTCAGAATATATTAACAAGGACATTAAAGCATTCATAAACGATGCATTAAATACGTTTTTAATTGTTTGCCTCAGATGGGCAATAAAATAAAAATCCACCTAATTACACACGGATAAATTGAAATTACACTCAGGTGTTTAAACCCACAAAGTATGCAACCCAACATACACGACAACGACGATTTTAATTAGCAAATACCACAGGACGAAGGGTACTAATGATTAAATGAATGTGCAAATTGGTAAATCTCGCTCAATCGGCGTTATCAGTTTAATATAAATACCAAAAATTATTAATGTTGCCGAGGATAAAGGCTTTTGTCCTTTGGTATGCACCAATTGCATCCGAACAAAGCGAAGCAAAGCAAAGCAAAACTCAGTCCTGAGGGTAGTGGAGTTTTACATATTTTCTCCTTTGGGTTCAATTCGAGGAATGTCATTGAACGAGATGTAGAATTTGTGATCAGGATCACTTACCGATATGCCCGTTCTCGTAGGGATAGTCGCCGTTGTCGAGCCGGTGCTTCTTGATCTGCTGGTGCTGGAGGTGGGACGCGGCCAAGCTGAGACCGACTGGCGCTCGCTTGGGAGGTCGGCCGGGCCTGGAGCTGTAAAATAGTAGAGAATTACTGCGTTTAAAGACACGGTTGTTCTACGCAATACCCTTCAGTATGCCCGAATGCTCTGAATTGCTTGGTTTACACTAGTCTAGACTCGTAGGAGTATTGTATGGGATTCATATGTCAGTGACGAAGTGACGACTCAATAAATGCGATTCGATTGGGATGTCCATTAGCGACCGAGCTTGGGTCACTACTACTCGAGCTTGGGTCACTACTACTCGAATCGAACGAACTGGTGCGGTGCGGTGGCAAAATATCAGATATCGCGTCGCGATCGCTATCACCATGCGTGATACAAAGTGTCCCAAGAACAGAACGACAGAGGCTTGTTGTCCTTCTTAAGAAATAGTATTTCCTTTGTAAAATTAAGCACCCTGTAGTGAACGTGGTTGGTCATTCGGCAAATCTGACTCTCTTTTGATTTATTAGCTTCATTTCCTCGCCAATATAACTCAATATCCCAGGACGAACCACATCCGCGCGCGCTTTCTGAAAGCTATTTGTTTTGACGCGCATCGCGTTTCCAGCCAAGGGATTGTGTTGTGTTGTAATGCATTGCATTCTGTGTTTGTACCCAGAGCGCATGCACCCTTGTTGTCAAATCGCCGGTGAAGACACTGAGACTAACAAAAAATCACCCCCAACTCGCGCCCTTGTGGACAACACGCTTTCTATCTATAAAAATGCATCAATTAACGCACGTCCATTAGACCCAAATCAGAATTTATTGCTTGCGCAATCCTCAACATTCGCTTTTTTACAGGAGGGTTTCAATGGGTGTATAAAGACTTTAAAGAGGCGCTGAAAGATACTCGGATATGGAAATACAAGTATAATGTAGGTTTAGGTTGGTGTACGTACGTATAATACTAAGTAAGTAATAGGAAAAGTTTTCTTTTTCAAGTTCGAGACCGGACGGATTGTAAATTAAAAACTTCCCTTCTTTTTTCGTCGGTCGGTATTGCATTGCAATGTGTGTAGGTAATACCTGAACAGAACAGAACAGAACGCCTCATTTCAATATAAAACTAATAAAGCGTATGAAAAATGCGAGCAAAAGCGCAAGCGAAATTAATAAGCCGAGTAGTTGCTTTCCCGTCCGTCAAATAATAAAATCCACCGGCTGCAAGGCGAATAAATTGCAGCGACGCGACGGCAGCGACGCTCTCCGGTTGTGGTTGGGATGGGATGGTGGTGGATGCAACTTTTGTTAATATCTAATAGCAGTAGGTACATATCTGTTTGTGTTGTAATAACTGGCGCCGCATAACAGAACGCGCATAAAAAGCTTAAAAATCAAAACCACCCTGATATTACCAGAAGATTGTTGCGTTGCGTTGCGTTTCATTCCGAAACGAACTGCATTCGCACACGCTATACATCGCGTATACATCGCCTCTGGGGGTTGCGGTTTATTTTTACGACGCGTCCGCATGCTGCCTGCCTGCCTTGACTCGTCCTCATACAGCACAGCATCCCAGCCATCCGAGGCACCCGTTCGTTATCTTGCCCGTTCGCGAATTGCGAACAATACGCAACGTATTATTTTCCACTGCACTCGCAGTCGAAGCCTATCATAAGCATAATGATATTGCACTGCGATGCGATTCCAATGCAGTTTCGTTGTGTTTCGTATTGTTTGCTGGGTTTGCTCCTGCACTAGATTGGATTACGAGAGGGTGCCATTCACTTCACTCTTTACCATATACTCGATCCGAATTGTTAATGTTTCACTATGATATTTGTATTTCTGTGTGCATTGCTTGCTTTTGCCCGTGCGCTCGTGTTTGCACTGGTATTGTGCTGCCAATTTTGCAAGCGAGGGTTTATTGTTTACATATTATAAGACGTATGCAGTCAGAGTTAGTCAGAGTTCATTTGATTAATACTCATTGCTATTGACAGCTGTCAGATGGCAGTGCATAAAGTACGCACAAGATGCCAGCTAAAAATACCAAGCATTCGACATTCGACGCCGTTTATAGTGACATTAAAATGAATGCGCGCGCTTTTATTGGGGCGGCTTATCATTAAAAGACGAACGGTTGGACGGATGGACGTCTTGCGCTTGCGCTGTCGCTGTCGCCAATAAATACTTTGCGAATCTTTACAACCGTTCAATTAAGACGGACGGCGAAATTAATTAAAGGACCTTTGCGCGTAATTAAAATGAACAATTTATTAGCAGCCTCTTTGGTTGCTAATTAGTTTTTTTTGAGTCAGTCAAGTCGGATGATGACAATGCGCTATCTATGAATCCATCCACTCATGAATGGAAAATTCAATCATCCCCCTACGGTCTGGTCTGTCTTTGAAATGGTAAGTAATAAAAAACGATCAAAAGCGTCACAAAAAAGATTACAAACGTATTGGAGGCCGCCATAAATGTGAAATCAGTCGGCTGAACTGAGAATGGGCATAAGTCGGCAGGAATATGTATTGTAGATCCGATCCGATATGTGATATTATATTTCTTCGCTGTCTGCTTCTGTATAGTATGATATGGTATTGTTGCGCCAGTTTCGGGGGTTGGAAGTAGCAAGTCATGAAAAAGCACAAGCGCTACTACAAGCACACGTGACCCTTTGATTATATTCTAGTTTCTGACAATTTTGCGGGGCGATTGCGAATTTATGAAATCGAAAAATCGAATAGGTATTGGCTGACTTGCCTTGGTTGGCAGTGACATTGGGAGCATTTGAAGTGAAACAAGATCCGCGTATCAAAGTCATTTTTTCCTGTGCTGTGGGTGGCGCACGTTTTCTCGCCATTTAACATGCTTTTTACGACCGCGTGTCGCACGCGTGCCAAACTTTTCGGATTCGGTTTCCAAAGACGGGGAAACGGCCTCAATATGGTCGCTGTGATAAGATAAAAATGCATGCATGCACCACTCATCGAGTGCCTGCTCGCTCTTCCTGAGAATAAGTATCATAGATGCACGTCTGCAGTATTATTATTCTTCGTTTTGCGTCTTCTTCAGCGTGCACATGTGATGTGTTGTGAGACTAAACAGATTCGCTTTAAGTGCACGCAGCGCACGGGGGTTGAAAGATTAATACGTTACCGATGTGCACGCGCACACACAAGGGTGCGATGATCAATCATATTTCTAAATGAAATCGCTTTAAAAGTTGCTCTCGTGTGCGCTTTTTTGGCAAGCCAACTGCTGTGAGAAGCGGCCAAAGGGTGCTGAACAATTAGTGGCATTTGAACGCGCTATAAACTTGCCCCGAAACAATGCATGAGAAAAGTAAAGACTGCCAGGGTTGCAGCAATAAGCTGAGCGATCAATCAAATGCACAAAACTCCAATTCCAACCAACACCGTACCGCTGCCTATGTGGCTCGCAATTGAAATTGAAATTTGATAAAAATATTTCCATTTCACGGCAATAGAATACGGAATATAATATTTGAAAGGAAAGAAAGCATTGAAAAGTTAGAGAAAATGAAAGACTAATATTTTTTTAGCACACACGCCCGCGCACGCAAAAGAACTACAACCTTTGAGGGGGTATAATGCATTCATATTTGTGCTGCCACCGTCGGAAAGAAATATTTTTACAATTCACGTGCCACGAAATTGCGTTTCGTAATTAAAGTAAATACATTACGGGCGCATATTACGTTAACAACGCATGTCAATTAATATCCTTCGCTGAGAAAAAAACTTTCCCTTGGAATAATAATAACTCCTTGGGGAGTTGTACCTGACTTCTTTCTGGTGGGAAGGGAAGTTACTTCTGCATTAGCATTAGCATTAGCGTTAGCAGGCAAATGACTTGAAAAAAGAAATAAGATGCATTGGATCTCGAGGACTAGGACTCCTTGAACTCGTTGAATATCATTAAGATTATTACTCGCAATTACATTAAAAGATAATCGCATATTAAAACGCATTTGCATTGGAAGGAAGTCATCGTCTTGAGGCATCTTGCGAGTTTTTACGTCCGATGTCGTTGATGGCACATTAAAAAACATCACAAATGTACTAAAAGTTGCAATACGTTCAAACAGCGAAATGTGCAACTAATTGCTTTTCTTCGGCTGGATGCTGCATGCTAATAAAAGCAAGAAAATTTATATTTTTGTATCAAAAATCGGCGAGCCAAGCCAAGGGGATTTAATTGCGGTTTTATGACCGACCTGCGAGAGTCGTCATCCTGCGAATATATAATTTTATTTATTGATAACACAAAGCGCCAAGCGCAGAGCCTGAGTGAGACTAGTGCCTAGAGATAATTACGCATTCGCGAATTATATTTTTATGATCGGTCAGCGAACGTTTTTACGATTATTCTTCCATTCCTACTACGAAATAAATAAGCGTATCTATCACGAGATGCACATTCAGATTGAGATCGAGATCGAGCGTCGCCACGGTTAATGAGCAGGCAAGAGGCAGGCAAAAGCGCAAAAGCTCAGCACATTAATTGAGTAATTAATTGCGCGTCCAATTATTAGGTGATGAAGAGTCGTACAATGAAAATTGACTAAAGTCGGTAGTTATAATAGTTACTTAGTTGTTAGTTATTAAATTTATTAAAACGCTGAAGACATTCAAACGTGTTTCCAATGAATGAATGCAGTGTTTACGACAGAAGCAGGCAAGCACGCTGAAGATTCTCTCACAGCGGAAGTAAGTGTTGCTTCATGCATTCATTGTGTACATAAATGAATGTGTTGCATGTCATATTGAATTTTATTGCCTACACATAGTTATACGGCTGAAAATACGAGAAACGCATAAAAACGAACGAATGCGAATGAAGTCTTTGTTTATGTCTCACTCGTAAAAGTCATAATTAACTCTCGGCGCTTTATAGATTTCTTTAAGATTACATACTTTGAAATCTCCGAAATTACACAGATTTCTTTCAAATATAATAAAATAAGTACCTACATACATACGTACTCACTCCTTCTGGAAATTTGTAAATAAATAAATTCATTCTGTGTTTAATTTACGATTAGATTTATTGTTCTGTTTTTATGAGTTGCGTTCTAAAATTGTTTTTAAAGGAAAAAAGGAAGAAGTACAGTAGGGTTATGAGCAATTTTAATTTTGTAAAAACTGTCATTGGTTTAATTAATTGCCGCATTTACCATTGCTCGCCAACTGCGAACTCCTGTGCGTTTTTATTACACCCAGCGTGGTTTTTCATGAGCATTGCACATTGCGTATATTTTTTCCGCGACCGGCCAACCTGTGGACGTGTTGTGGCAATAAGAAAGAAGCATGCCACCCGACTGAGATATGAGTGCAAAGCCAAGCCAAGTCAAGGCGAGGCAATAAAACGGGCAGTAAAACGGAATCGCTAGGGCTGCACGCGTAATTCTTCGCGGCGAGACGACATCGTGTGTGTAGAGGGTGGTTGTGCACAAGCCCATCGCATCGCATATGGAGCACTCACGCCAATTTTTCCAATTGCAGGTTTCACTCACTCGCTGTAGTTGTTTAATATTATAGTAACAGGCCGTTTATTCTTTTATCTCTGGGAAACAGCGCCGTTAACAGGAAACTACTGCGCAAACATTGTAAACGACAGCGTCCGCGTCTCTTCCTGCTTCTTCAATCCATGCCCTCCAGTTAGGCCTTTGATTTATACCAGAGAAGAGTAAGAGCAAGAATTACATTTATATCTCGGCGAGTGCGGGCAATCGTTCACGGAAATATTTAATCCCGGGAAGAAATTATTTAATTTTCCACTTGTCTAAGCGGCGCAAGGGCTTTTATTAAGTCCTGGCCGGAATGAATTCAAGTGTACAGCCAACATACAACCCCTACGGCTCTTCCGTTCTTCCGCTTTTTTTGTGTCATGCCTAATTCACGACCCGCCTAATCCCCGGGTGCGTTTTTCCGGATCTGTGGAGAATATATTGGCAATGAAATTGAAATGAAACGTCGTTGTCCACTCGCCCAACCAGACACTAATTCAACTTAGGTACCTACACCGGACGGATGTCCTGTATGCTGCAAGCGCAAACGACTGACTATGCGCAATGTACTCGTATAAATGTGTAAACTTATTGGAAATGCATTTGCAATCAAATGCAGCACGCAATACACGAACTGAACTGAACTGAATTGAACTGAAATCAACTGCTCGGGGTAAATGGGGGAGAGACCTTGAGGCAATCTATGCCCTAATAGTACAAGTGCTGTTATGATTAAACGACACATCGATTCGTAAAATTAGAATTCACACTTGATTATGCGTTTTAATTAACACCAAATAATTAATGCCAAATCCATTGATTACGGTTTGTAATTAAATTGTAATTGTAATTCATAGAAGAAAACTATGGAAAACTGTTTCACAAAGCGAGAGATTGTTTAGATTATTAGTGAATATTCTCATGCAGTGAATAACACACGCGCTTTCCGAGTTGTTTATGCAGAGCTAGGCTGGAACTTCATTCGTTTATCTTGGGAGTGCTGCATGGATGTCATAATGAGACGACTGTTAGTGTTATCCCCATTAGATACACGAATATGAAAAACAAATTGAATACATATTTCTGCTCATTTGATCAAATGATGGGCGGTATGCTCACTATCAATCGACACCTCGCTCGACTTTTCATGATTGTTTGGCTTGTGATGCGCGCCCGCGAGCGCAGAAATATGAGTATTTATATGAGCCATGCATGTCTTTCTTTGGAACTGGCACACAAATATACACGCCACCGATATGATGCGATGCGGTTTATTTTACAACTTCATCTTCATCGTCGAATCGAAATCTGTGTTTGCTTACATTTTGCTAGTCTTTTCTGATTAACAATTCACGTTATGCTATGTTATGTTATATAGTTTCTCAGTTAGTTCACTTCAGTTGGTTAGTTAGTTATTTATAATAGACATGTATCATGTCCATGTGAAGTGAGATGTTATCGCACTTCATATTTTAAAACATGAGCATTATTTGAGTCTTTTTGGAAGCCAAACAATTATTCATTAGAACTAGATGCGTGCACGGAAATAATCATCGACAAATTATCACTAATTATAGAGTTTTCCTCAAAAGTACTCTACATGTGTTATTAAAACTACAATTATTCCATGCATTTTAATACAGTTTTGAGGTAATATTTCATGATTTTATGTGCGCTCTTGACAAAACAATAAAAAGATAAATTTTCGCCACTCGCACTGAAGGAAATTTAATTTTCCTCTCGAAATGAGATTCCCTAAGCAATAATAAATCGCATCGTGATGCACTTGCCATAGTGCAAGAATTAATTACTATTTATTTTCTCAGAGTGAGCCCAGCAAAAGATAACTCAGATTCAGCGCTGAAACGATCGATACACGCGCGCGGATATTTCACAGCGCAGGGCAATGCAATGCAGCGGTGATCAATTGGTCATATGCACATTGTAATTATCCGAGATAAATTTGCGTTCTGCCATCGTCAATGAATGCGTGCGCGCAATTAATCTAAGTGCAACTCGATACACTGCACTGTAAGGTTGTGTGTTTATTACTTCATCTCAGCCAGCTTCAAGCGCAACTTAGGATGAGAACTCTATGGATTAATATTATATGTGTGTCTATGCCGAAGCTGGAGCCGAAGATAAAGCGATAAAGAGGTTGAGGTTGGTTTTCAGTTCGTTAAGTTAAGTAGTTTTTAATATTATGACGACTTGCTGGAAAAATATTCGCAGCCAAGACGGTGCTAGCATGTTGTATACGAGCTAATATTATAGTAATACAACATTGTTTATTACATCATTACGATTACATACGTGCGCGCTTCGATTCGCTGATATTTATAAGACGTACTCTCGTAATTCGTGTGCGCCATTCGCCAATTTCCAATCGGCACCACTATAGATGCCGATGTGCGCATAGTTTTGCAGTTCGATAGCTTGATAGTTGATAGCATCTTCACTGTTGTTTCAACGGCGTGTCGCAATTTGCAAATTACTTTAATGACGAATCAATTATGGATTTGCTTCAAACGGTATACGTGCTCCAAAGATAATTTTCTTAGGTATATTCTTCCACTTGTACTTGTTCTTTGTTGAAGTGGATTTAAAACTTTAAAATTTCTGCAGGATTTTTCATTTTTATAGCGTTATTAGACACGTTCATGGGTAAATGCCTGAATTATCATTAAATTATATCAATTATTCTGTACAATCTATAATAATATCTTGAAATATGAAATATTATTTTATATTTTTTATTGTGGTGTAAAACGTGCCTTCATTTAAAGTTTAAGATTTATTTAAATTTATTTCTTGTAGAATATGTAGTGCGTGAAGTACTCACAACATGAAAATATTAGACAAAATATTTAAAAAGGTGGCAAAACATCATTTTGTTTATTACGTATTACAATGTGAACGGAAAAGAATATTCTCATTCGCATTCGAGAAACAAATTGTCTAGCTGCTCACTCATTCATTCATTCATTCAAACTCATTTAGTTTAAAGTCAAGTTAAGTGCAGTGAAGTGAAGTGAATGAAGAAAGAATTAATTTTGTTTTCATCAAATAACATACGCATTATACACCGCCAGGCATCTATAATCACTTACAATCAAAAAAGATACCGATATACAAGTTGCCTCCGAGGGAACCAAACTTGCTGCTGGTTAGAGGCTGTAATTAAACGCATTGCAGTGGCGCTAATTAATTTAATTTGATCGCCCTCGGGGATTTTTAGAATGCTCAATATAATTACCCATTTTTGACTATTTCTTGCCACATACTTATTGTTTGTTTACGGCACCATCGAAAACAATAAATAATAGAAAATAACCATAAGTACACACTGCGCTTGTAAATTAATTAATTAATTTAATGACGCGTTCCGTTGGCAGTATATAGTGGCTGCGTTCTTCTCGTCCGTGAATTCATAAATTAAGCAAACAATCAAGAAACCAAACCAGAGTTGCACATTATTTCCTCACGGCAGGTGTGATTTTGAGAAGTAATTAATAATAATGATATGAAATAAAATTAAAATAGAAATGAAATTATATAAGTAAAGGAATAAAACGATGATGAACGAAACGATGGATATCAACATCAAGATTATACGTAAAACAATTAAGCAAATATAATATAAGGTAGCAAGCAGCAGTAAACCGGAAGTTAGCTTTTCTACGCGTTGTCTCACTAACTGGTGTCTCTAACAGGTTTCTTCCAGCAAACAACTGTAAGCTGCAGTGCAAGTGAAGTGCAAGTCAAGCAGTGTGAATTAATTTTATCATTGTGCTACTACACTTCTAGTTTATTGTTTCTGCTCTGCTCAGTCTGTTTCCATTCAGATTTCATCCTCTTACAATTACACAGCGCTAATATGATATGATATTATATGATAGTTGTGCACTCGCTCAACCTGCCTTGCCTTGCCTGGTATAAAAGAGAGAATTAGCCTCGAGTTATATGCATATCAGATCTAAACATTCATACGCAGTGGCTTGCTTCGTTGGTATGTTATTAATGCTCATTCCGGGCATTTTTATTTCCTTTCTCAAATGAGTAATGAAACTATTTGCCTTCTTTTTCTACGATTCTAAAGACACAGACACAGTGGCGTATTTATTCAAATATTTCTATCAAACGCATGGAAATTCACATTTAAATACATACTGACCTGCTGGATGATTTGCTGGAGCAAATATTATGTATCTACCTACATACGTAGGCCTAGATGCTTATTAGACATGAATATTTAATAATTGTTTAATTCTAACAGTCGCAATTAAAGTGATTTACATTTATACTTTGTGGACTGTGGATTGTGGAGTGCGTTAGCCAATACTTGTACATAGGTATTCATCCATACGCGTAATTTTAATTATATGCAAATAGTATTAGAAATACTCGTAATGAGCATGCTTCGCAGCAACCGTACGCAAATGATTCGTAATTATTATAGAAATGGAACGCAACTTAACTATGTATAACATTTCTTGAGCATTCACTCGCTAGTGGAAGTAAAAATTCATCATTTGGTTTCTTTCCATTCCATGTCTATTCGAGCTTGAACTTGAGCTTGAGCATGAGCATGAGGTTGAGCTTGATTCCCTCCCGTCTTCAGTGTTTAAAATGAATGAGGAATAATTTGTCGTTCGATTTACGAATTTAATCCAGAGATAATTATTTACTTCCACTCTGTCACATCTTGGCGTTGTTGGATTGTAAATCCTCTGCAATTAAAGCAGAAATAAACCGATTCGCACTCCATTCAGTCATTGTACCAGCAACGGGGGTGTTGAGGAAGCTTTCTTCGCGTTGCTGCGCGTTCACTCAATTACCCAGCTGTTTGTTTGAGCCAGTCATTCGTGTGGTAAGTAATTTTTACTCGTGCCTGCTCAGCAATGCGTGTGATGCCCGCGTACAGATCGACATAGATAAATGCGCTCAACTAGGAAGGCACTAATCGCTTTCTAGTACTAAAAATTGCAGACTAGCAAGCAGGGCAAAGGGGATGAAAGGATATCTATCGCCGTTTTCGAAAGACATGCATCTATAATATGTACACTAGTTCCAGTCTTTATGTCATAGTTTTCGGTCTTTTTGATTATTAGTTTTGGGTTCGCTTGTCAGAAGAACACATGGCCCTTTTATCCAAGCAGAAACACCCTTACAACGCACTTAAAAACTTTCAACTTACAGCTTGAAAGATAACACGAAAATAACATAACAGCCCTTCGTTCGTTTAAGTTTATGTTCATATTCATATTCATTTCACTTCACTTCTTCCTTCACAGATAAGCAAATGTATTAAGAATTAAGATTTGTCAAAGTTACTTCACTTCACTTCACTTCAGTTCAAGTTCAAATACAGAACTAAACTCTGGGGATAATTTAAATTTAAACTGAAATTGATTGAAAGTGGTTGAAACATCAAGCAGAACAGAAAATTAAATTAGCAACATGCAGAAGTTGGTACTTAATGTTTGCCTTTCGTTCCAATCTTTCCGCCCAGCCCCTCAGCCAGCCAACATCTTGGCACTTAATGAACGAGAACGAGATGTTTCGCTAATTTTCGCCGAGAGACGGGTAATTAAAACAATAATTTGGATGTAACTTCGCGATCGAGCGTCTGATCAGCCAGCCACGTGCCTGCCAAAGCGCACAAATTTATTTACATTTAATTTATTTGAATTTCTTCGCGGAATCTCTGGCTTTGATGTGCTCGCTCTGCCTGTATTGTTTTCTCCGAGTGGAAGAGTGGATGAAAATTCATTTGCTCGTGACGGCTCATAACCGAAAGCAATTTTTGGCATTCGTCTGCGCGTGAATGAACGAATGAATAAGGGGGCGGCAATGCATGCAGCCTATCGATTTGTGATTTGTTTCCAAGTTTATTTTCTTTGCGAGTTTGCCAAGACGCCACCGTCGCGTTCGGCGGAAGGAAGGCACTCGCCCGAGTAGATTAATAATTATTCATTTCCCCCTTCCGTATTTCCGATCCTCGGATACAGCTTCGCTCAAGACGTTGCTTGCTTGCTTGTTTGGCGGTAGGGAGAAAGAGGAGAGATTTGTACATTAAATCAATGCGGGCGCACACACGAACGAACCGCTTGCGATCGGAATTTTCAATTACGAGCGAACGAATCGCTAATTACATATCAAAGAGTTTGTCTTCTTCTTCTTCTGCTTCTTCATCATCTATTTCTTCTTCCAATACAAATCAAATTTAAATTCAAGAACTTGCAAGAAAACAAAAGTAATTTGAAGAAATGTATGAAGATAAGTAAAGTACTTACTGGTCAAATGCGAGAATGCGAGCCCTAAAAGAACAACTCGTTAATTTGTTGATTTCTTACAGGCAAAGAGTGAACATGAGAACATCATCATATATTATAGAAATATTTGCGGCATTTGTCTTCTCTCGTTGAGGTGTTTGGCATTATTAAAACGACTTTGGTACGGCACGTGTGTGCACCCTTTTGCTCGAGGAAGGAGGAAATTGCAATGTATAAATTTACCTTAAGATGACGTTAATGAAATTTTCTTATTTTGCTATTTATTGTACGCTCGCGCTTGTGCTTGTACTGTACTTTGGAAGAAATGTAATGATAAGTATACTGGGTCTACGACTGGCTGCCTACACCAAAGGGGGAAAGTTTGCTGCTGCTGCTGCAGAGAAGGATTAGGCAAAGTAACCTCTTCCCTTGGCGTGACGCTAAGACAACAGGCAAGCGGATTATTTGTTTTTCGAATGAAATGTTCAACAACTGCCACAAATTTCACGCTTGCGCTTGTGTCTCACAATGAGTTTTATTATGAAATTAATTAAGTCACAATGTAAGTTATGACCTTTGAGAACACCAGGCAACCAGGCTGAAGACAGAAGACATTTCTTAATGCGAATTGTGCACATTTAAATGTCATCACTTGCAAGGAGTCAGTGTTATAGTTGGCTGTTGATGAGAAGGACAATAAACTGATTATCTGCACATTTCTCCTGGGATTCGCTGTAATACATTTGAGGAAGTTCATAAAATACATAGATCGCGAGCAGATATCATTGTGTATGTTGTCTTGTCACCCACTGTCTTAAGAAGTTCTTATTCATCGTGTTTTATTACTTATTCAAACTCATTCAGAGTTAATTAACGTCTAATTAGATCGACATATAATGGCTCATTATTAATATGCACGCAGAAACGTTAAGGCATTGTGCGAATTATTAGTGCGGTATTTGAAATATGAGTTCGTTTGCATAAACCAGCATCACATCAACGTCGACATCGAGTCATCGATGTCACTCGATTGTGTTTCATTATCTTAGGCTTTTTTCTCTTCTCCTCGTTCATACTTTGAATGGTTCGAACTGAACTGAAGTTGAAGGAGGCAGGAGGTGGATGCTGGATGGTAGATGTTCGAGTACGTGATAGAGATGAAAAGGAGCGGTGGCCGCTCATAGGGGTGCCGTCATCAAGTACATCGGGCGCAGCTTCTCGATTTCAGCGTCTATTGTTTTAAGAAGCATGTCCTCAGCGATTATAAAGTATATCCGGTGCGCATCTGGCTGGCTATCTCCACGTGGGCAATGCAAACACAAGTACACAATGAACGAACGAATGAATGAATGCTTCTGCTCGCCTTCCTGCACTTCACTGGTGTGAGAGTTGAGTAAGTAACACGATATTACTTATGCATTTACACGCACATGTACCGATGTCGAACTGGAACGTGATGATTTCACCCGCAGAAGACAACGTGTACTAAGGGTGGTTGAGTATTATTCTAAGTCTAAATGTTCAGTCGATTCGACTCTATGCGAAGCGATGAGCGGAAATCTTGATGGGAGTAAAGTTGTCGAAAGTTATTAGAGTGGCACCGCCGAAAATCCATCAGAAATAATCTAGTAAGACTGGCGCACTCGTGTGTTCATTAAGGGTTCATAAATGAATTATGATTTCTGATTGAGTCTGCCGCAATATAAATGCTGTCGTTCTGTTCGGTTCGGTTCGGTTCAGTTCAGTTCTACCTACAGCCGAAAGCAACCCCTAAATGAAATGCTCAGCTCTGGTCTCGTCTGGTCGACGGCGACGTACACTCAACATCATCCAGACTTTGAGAGAGCAGAAGCTAATAAAGTACATTAGATGCTTTTAATTTTATAAAGTCGCTGGTTAGCGAGTCAGACTTCCGGCAGATAGGTACAGATAGGTACCTACATTTCGCAATACAATTCATATTTAAACTCGCATTAAAACTTTTTAAATTACGCCGTAGACAAGACATAGATAGACATGAAAATAAATAGAAAACTGAATAAAATATCACACAAAAAGAGGCAATGCAGTGCAGTGCAGTGCGTCTAAGGAAAGATATAAAAGTTTTTAATTAGACAATTCCGGCAAACAAAAATTCCATTTTTACTTTTAATTAGTCCCCCCTCTGGGTCAGGAAAGAAAGGGTTGCGAGTGGCGCAGAAAGAATTATAAAATTTGTGCAATTACTCGGCTCGCGGTCGGCCCGAATTCGCAATACTCAGCTCACATCAACGTACCTCCGCGGCCGCAGGTGGCGTTGCGCATCTTTAATTAATGCCATTACATATTCATCAGTTTATGGGTGGCAGCGAAAAGGGGTGAAAAATATAACTGCTCCGCGCATAAATCAACCATAAATGAAGCCCAACTCGCAACGTTTTAACGGATTTATTCTGCATTTGCCATTAAGTGCTTGCCACTGCTTGTTGCATTTACATTGTCTCAGACATTAATTTAATTAAAAGAATACTTATTTTGTCATTCAGTCAAATATATAGGTACGTACATAGATATACTTATGAATGTTCGATACTTTTCTGGAACATTCGAAGAATGGTGGGAGATTGAAATTGTTGTGTTAAATTCCCGGATGACAAATTAATTAAGTCTGGCAAGGAGGCAGGAGGGTGTATAAAACGCGGAAAAATATAAAAGCGCCGTCACTAACACTTCGCCGCTGTGCCCCTTTGCTGCGCGACTTTTTTATTTTAAATTAGCACAAAAAGAAACATTTCTTGTTTCATTAACTCTCCCCCGAGCTAATTTGAAAAGAATTCGCGCCCCCAGCAGCCCTCGCCTGGCATTCCAATTTCTATTAAACTCTGATTCTGCCTTCGTTTTTTCTTCACATTCTTCGCCGAAAGAGACCGATTGAAATATTTAAACGAGCGCCCTCCGCAAAGATTGATTGATATCCAACTTTTCACTCGTTCAATATACTGAAATATGTATGTATGTATATTCATTCTATACTTGAATTAATTACTAGCGCAGCGCTAGCGTTCCAAGTTTACGTTTACGCACGTGTAGACGCACTGAATTGAATTAAATTGGATTCGGATTTGCTAGAAATAGCAAATTTATTATTAATTTATGGTGTTATTTAGTTAATCATAATTACACATGTGTAACAATCTTTAATTACAAGATTCTATTGAGTCGTTCGTTCGTTCGTTCGTTACCTACTCTACTTCACCACGGAAATCTTCAATGAACAGCCAGCCAAGCCAAGGCAGTCGTTAAGTTCAAGAATAAATAGCATACAATATGGGTTAATTATATTAATTCTTCGGCAATTATACGTACAATTTCAATTAATTACACCTTGATTTTCTTAAGAAATGAACCAATTCAAACAGACGAAGACTTGATATTGTATCTCTATGTATTTGTATTGCTTGCTGCAATTCGGAAATTCAGCAACACTTTGTATTTAATAATCATACATGTTTAATAACATGACGCGATATAATCTGCGGGACTTCATCATGAGACGCGCGCGAGATTATTGCGCTCCGCGTGCGCGTGAGAAAACGTACATCTGAGCAGCGAAACAGAGAAACACAGAAACTGAATCTAAACACGGACGGGGCTCCTCTAGTTCTATTTGCATCTCGTTTCAGCAGTACATATTACTTTGTATGTGAATATCCATCCTCATGCTCATCCTCATCTTCAAGCGCCAGCATGTGTGGGTGCATCACCCAGCAGTTATCTGCTGCTTTTTAAGCCGCCTGCACCACTCACACATGCAAATCCTTGCCCTACTCGTGCACAGAATGATTTAAGTAATATATAACTAGATAGATATAATTGTTTATTATTCGAGCATAAGTAAACCTAGCGTGTCATAAGAGGGACGCAGGATAAGGAGAACTCTCCCTTCTCAAGACGACGACGAAGAGGAAGACAATCTGCTTTGCATGGCAAGACGGCGGGTACTAACGCTTTGAGTAAATATAAAATTGTATATTTATGTTTTCCTGGCAAACAAGATGCGCCGTACAGTAGCAACACTAGAACAACACTCGTCTTCGGATATATGTACGAAGATACCTCCTATTAGACATTATTTATCTGTTTATTATGAGAATAACGAATACATTTCTCTTCTTCCTTTTTGGGTTTATTTATGTATGTATATTCTACTTGCGTTTTCTTGAGAAACAAAAAGAAAAGAAATTGCTTGGGAAATTCTTTACTATGTACTTGGTGTGGTTGGGGATATATACCAGTAGTGTTAGTAGTGGTCATTTAACCTCAAAATTAGATGTCATATTGGGGTCCGTCTGGAAATGAATTCCGCCCGTGAGTCGGAGATTTATCACAAGCCAAAGTCAATTTGTTTCCTTTTTCGAGGCGATTTAGATTTATCTACCTGCGTAAACTAAACTAAACGAAGGAAGACAAAGGGAAGACGAAGAAGAAGAAAAAACAATTAAAATGTGTAAATTACAAACGAAGAAAGCTCGTTTGCGCCGATGAAAAATTGCACGAGTGGCCGTGGCGTGCATGAAAAATCACGCACGTGAAATGTGAAATATCGCCGCTTTCCTTCACGGTACCTCTTGATCTTGTGGGCATTGTTCGCTCGCGCAGGCCGTGTTACCACCGCGTGATACAACAAACAAATATTGAGCTGCAACAATGACCAGCACACAGGTAGGGAACCATGCGGTGATATTAATTTTTGGCTTGTAATTCTTTTTCTTGCGCGCTTGTGAGGCGCCGACGCCACAACCGCCGTTATTCTCATTTATCATTAAATGCGATCAATTAAAAAGTAAAAAATCATAAGAATCTCACTCTGGGGGGATAAATGAACTCGTAAATATTTCACTGCTACCTGACGTAAAGAAACATCTCTGCGTTCTGCGCTCTGTGCGCTGAGGTCGGTCCTTATCAAAGTGCAAGATCTATTTGACTGATGGGAATGATGAAAACTTGTTACATTTCACACCAGATGCATGGAACCATGCATGGCATGACGGGTTGCCGTTTTGCAGCACCGAGATGCTCTATAGAGATCCATTAGATAGCGGGATATTTGCACAATGATGACACCTCCCACATTAAGCAATTCCTATTTCTATTCGCATTCGCATTCCGCATACATTCATCTATTCAGCTGAGGCGAGTGACAAAAGTGTGCTTTCTATGCGTGCAAATGCGTTGCGATTGACAAACACATGTATTACGAGTTAATCCCCGTGAAAACAGTAGCTGTGTGCGACTATAAAGGAGATTCACAAGGCGGCGGTGCCGGTGCCGGTGTCCGTGTCGGCCTTCTTATAAGACAAGCCTCAGTGCACATACCGCGTGTCGACGCCACACCACGGGTGCTCTATGATCCACTATGATATCCCGCTGTCACACGGGCTGCCGCTGCCGCTGCCGATCCGTGCCCCTTGCAACTGCATTGTTACGCAATCATTCAAGCCCGAAACTGTCGTTGATCAAGAGCGCCACCAATGCGCCGCGCCGGCTTTTTGGGAAAAGAGGATGATAATACGCTCTAATAATACACATTACATTACATATTCATCTCCTCTGCTCCTCTTCACAAGGGTGCAGATGTTTACGGTAAACATTGTCCAAAAAAAGGACCCGAGTTGAGTGCACTTCAAAAGAAACTGAAACCGAATTTTACATTCAGTTAATTAATTGAACTCATTGGGCATTTTGGGCTACTTTCCGCTTCGTATAGTTTTTTTCAAGGGTGGGTGCACCCAAGGCGGGAAACTTGTTCCTGCTGGTTATTTTTAGCACGACACACGACAGTGGAGCGCAGCGCGTTTTTTGTTTTGATTTAGGCAGTATAGGATGTATTTTTTGATGTGCGAATGTGGCTTTTTTTCTAGGTGTGTATCTATCACCTTCAAAGCATACTCGTATTGACCAGTGGCCTGTGACCAGCAGGGCCGCCCTTCAGATGGCAGGATTGTTTCTATTTGAATTGCCAAGCATCTGCGCGAACGAGCCTCGGCCTCTTAATCGCGTTTAACGCACTCTCGACTCCGAAGTGTCAGAGAAAAACACATCCCGAACACCTTTGTTATCTGCGAGTGTATCGACGACTACAACCAACGGTATAACGACGGTATGTTACGATTCATTTGCCCTGCTATGCTATGCTATGCTGCCTGGAATCGAACGCACCAATAACCATTTCCTACGTTTGCACGTTTCACACACAAAGTGACACCACACGGATGGATTATACATGCAGTGGTGGATAGGAATGCCCTGATGGATACGCACAAAAGGTGTAAAAATACCCGTAATGTTCCACTATTATGCTCACTTATTGAATGCGCTGCGCAATTATGGGCAAACAAGTAATTACACGTCATGTTAATTCATGTGACACTTTGTATCATCCCGTATGCGAATTATTAATATTCTGCTGCTGCGCTGATGGTTTTCTTTGATTTTGAGTTCCTTTTTGTCTTCGCTTGGTGCTCACACGCACTGCACCAGGCCCAGGCTCAGCGTGCACTTTGATGTTGACGGGCATGAAGTTATAATTACAGACCGCGGCCGATTTACTCATTCGCATTGTGCTAAATGCCGTCTGCTATTAGATAATGGAAGCGAGGAGAGGGTGGCAACACACGTCCGTCCGCAGGATGCACAATCATCATCACCATCACATCACATCATCCTTCTCTGCTCTCCTCCTTCGAATAAAATGCGAGAGTCATTCAGACTCAGATTCAGATACAGAAATACCCATCGCATTAAAATTAATTTCAACGCAAGCAGCGTATACATGCATATTTTATTGATTAAAAGCCACTCTCTGCGGTGTGGTGTGGTGTGGTGGTCAGACGCAGTTAATCTAAACCAGCCGTGATGTGGTGAAGCACGTACCTAATCGTTGGCGGTCAACCGCGGTGCCGTTTGCAAATGACCGAATATTCACGCATTCATATTAAACACACACACAACCCACCCTTGGCTTGCAATTCATTAACAATTGTTGGAGGCTTGGAGGAGGATTCGAGTCTGGCTTTCAAGGACTATTTAAACAACTCGGTCTCGCAAATGCAGTTAATTGCTCGAGGACGCTACGTTACGTTATGTTGTTTGCAACCCTTGCCTACGTTACATTACATTACATTACATATTGCATATTAGTGGCTCTTCGCATCGATTGGGATTGCGTTTGCATGTTGCATGTGCACTCGATGCATGTTTATTATACGTACCAAAGTGAGTTTTGTGCCCTATTTGTGCGCCCATCGATGGGCGATGAGGTCATAGAATATTTGCATTTGCATTTTGTAAGCAAAGCAAGCAGAGTGCTTTGCTAGGGCTACATTTGCATTCGTTTTTGAAGAAATCCATTGGGCATTTAACAACGTGTCAATCAAAAAGCGTTGCGTTGCGTTGCGTTCGCTGTGGTGCTTGCAATATTGATAGAAATCGCGTGTAGAGACGTTTAACCTCATCTTATAAGTGCTCGCCTTCCCAATAAAGGGTCAGAGTCGCCCCGAATGGCCGCCATCCGCACGCAAACGTCTTCCGACCTGCACGCAAATGCAAGTGAGCAGAAACAGAAAGCGAAAAACAAGGCGAAATCCGTCCGAATGCATATCACGAAACAGGTGCCCAATTTGGTGGCTCGAAGGGCGGCGAAGCGATATGTCAAGTCAACATTACTAATCGCTAGGCTACTCGTACTACGATAGAGTCAGACTAAAAATGCACTCGCGTACACGGGAATTAATATCTTGTTGAGGGAACTCCCGGTGATTTGCTTTGCGTTTCCATCCACTTGAGTTGTTGGCTTCACTCAAGACACGACTTGATGACGAACACTGTTTCACTGCGACTGACACGCCACCCAACGATTGTGTTGGCGTTGCAATGAACAATGCAAGCTTACATGTAGGTATATACGGTTCTACTCCTACAGGACAAATTGCCGCATCAATCTCGCACATACACTAATTACGCTTTTAAATAGACTCTTATTAATCTCAACAACAATAATATTTGTGCAAAATTCTATTTTATTGGCGTGTGTTAATGTTAACTTAAGTGCCCTACGGCTGTTAAATTTCTACGCAAATTATACGAATTATAAAAATTACCATTGATCGAAGGTTACTGCAATCCAAGATAATTTTTTGTTTTTTTCTGTATTTTTCTTCTTCAATCATTAATCATTTCTTTAAGATTTCAACGACATGACGTTTTTTCTTATAATAAATGTTGCGTCTTTACAAATTAGGCACAATTGCGCTCTGTGCTACAGCATTTGTATTGTTCCTGGAAGGATTAAATTCCCGCAACAGGATTATCAATAATACGCAGCGGAAGAGAAAAAAGTTCTCTTCTTTCTTAATATTTGTCTGGTAGTCTTGGAAGACCCTCGCATTCTTTTTGCTTATTAATTAACTCGCGCGCGCGCGCCACCGAAACAAATGAGTTTTAAGATTTCGTTTCTCCATAATTAATAACATTTTCACCCTCCATATACGTGGCACGGCGTAATTCCCGTCCTGCGGCTTGCTGTTTAGATGCATTTGGGGCTTCTTGCCGCTCGAATTAAATAAGCAAATGTAACTGCTGCCCTTCTTTGTACTTTCTTCTTCTTTCTCTGCTCACAGCACAGAGAGAAGTTGTTTTTAATCCTTTTTGCGTTTCGCTCGAGTCCCAATTAAATTTATTTAAGCCTTTAAAATTGCTTTTATCGATTTTCTAATTAAATAAATCTCGCTGGGCTGTAAATTATTCATTATATGACGCTAGACTGTCTATCGAAGCATGTCATACGCGGAATTGAGGCATGCAGTAATTCGCACACGCCGATTGTAATTATTTTATTAAGATGTGTGTAAAATGTGTAATTTCTAGGCGGATTGCGCGTGCTGAATGTTAATTGCCAGCGAACATCTCGTGTGGTGTAACTGTCTGTCGGTAGGCAGCCAGCCGACCATTGCAGCTTTTCCGGACGCTGCGCTGCGTTGGAAAAACGTTGTGAAAAGACCACACCGCACACTGCAGCGCGCAAGCGGCGAGAGCGAATCGTAAATCACGTAATTAACGTGTATTTATACAAATCTTGATGCGATTATGACTTATTATGACGTGTTCGCTCATGTTTGCCGCGCACACCACACAAGTCTAACGACATTCAAGCACGAACGCAATGCAATGCATTGCATTGGTTTGCCCACAACGCAGTGGCGTCGCTGCAGAACAAAAGTTCTGTGAATTTTTGTACAATATTCTAATACAATAGTTGACTCGGATGTACCTATGCAAAGCACTGTTAGGAGAAGAATTAATTAGAATACGTTGCATCTCACGGTGCAACGCGTTGCTGATCAGTGAACAACACTGTTGAAAGCTCACCTCAAGCTTAGGCTTGCTTGTTGCTTGCTGTGCATGTGCATCTGTAATTTGTGTGCTTCTGCTGCACACAAAGTAAGTGAGTATTAATTAAATAAACCGACTTCTTCTTCCTCTTCTTCTGCTTCTTCGGGAAATGAGTGCAATCGTCGTAATAAACGTATTCTAAGGACAGAACTGAACCTGAATGCAGAAACGCAGTGCAGTGACACGTGACCTAATGGTGTAAACACACGCAGTTCTGCAGAGAATAGAACTGTTTCTTGTATTCCTCTAAAGAGAAATTAAGCAGCTTAAAACCTTCTTGTCTAAGTTTTGTTGTCGGATTTCTTAAGTCACTTTCTTGTGTTGGTAATTTCCTCCGAGTGAGTGACTTCACTTCGGTTTATTGAATTCATTCACACATCACATCAGACGAGTGATATGATGATAATAAAATAAGTCTGAACGATTCTGTCAGGAGTGGAGTGGAGCGGTGCATTCGCAGAGCAAGTAAAGTGTCGGCGCTTTTAATTAGTAATATACGCGCGCTTGGATTCATAATAAGACGCGTCTGATTGTACCTATAAGTGTGTGAAGTGAAGAAGAAGAAGAAGAAGAAGAAGAAGACGAAGAAGAAGAGTAAGA
This sequence comes from Aleochara bilineata, assembly GCA_003054995.1. Lineage (NCBI taxonomy): Eukaryota > Metazoa > Arthropoda > Insecta > Coleoptera > Staphylinidae > Aleochara > Aleochara bilineata. The sequence continues at coordinate 63,195 of NBZA01000171.1, forward strand.
AGAAACGTGTGATGTGTTGTGCTGTAAGCAACATCTTCTTCTTGATACTCGAGCGCCGAACAGCTGAAAAGCAAGAAGAAGACCAAGAAAGACTCGGAATTAATTAGTCCGGATGATTGTTTCATTTCATTCTGCATGATCGTTTTGTTTCACTTCCAGCCGTTTTTTCGCTACACATTTGTAGCTCGTTCGCTTTGTTCTTGTGCTTTTCGTTCTTGTTTGTAAGCGCCTGCCTGCCTCTTATAAGAATTCAATTCTTTTTTTTCTTAAGTCTTAAGAATCAAAAGTTTACGCGATTTGCATTAGAAGTACATTTCGACATGCTTGTTGCGCTATCAACAATCTAATATTATTTATTTATATTGCTTGCTTCTTGTTTATTACCAAAAATAATGATATGACTGGCAAGCAAATTAATTGAAGCCTTAATATACCTGTGAAAAAACACAAGCAATTTATTTAACAAAGCACTAACTACAAGAATATATACTTATAATACTTAAATGAACGTTGGAATAGAAAATGAAATATTGATTGATATGCTTGAACGCATGTGCTTTTGATTCGTATAAGTATACGTACATATATATTGGAATATTAAGAAAAAAGTAGACAATGCAGTCGTTGGTTTGGTTTATAAGTAAGTAGCAAGTCTTATTTATTGAAAAGCGTTTTGTACGTTTTATTTCGTTGCGTTTCGTTTTCATTTCATTTCAGTTGAGTTCTTGTCGTTGGATTCGTTTGTGATTTGTGAGCCTTGCTTCGTTCGCTCTTGATCGCACTGACAATGCCTGTATTCGATCGTTTTTTGCCATTATTTCCTATACCACGATCATTTTACAATAGTTACGTATATACTAGTAGTTTCTATGTCTAGCTGCAGCTCGGAAGCTTTAGTTGAAACGTGCACCCGACAACGCAACGTGCACGATGATTCAGCTCTTCACGAATATGCTGAAGAAGTTTTCTATGCACTGCAGCGCAGCCCAGCTATCGATTTATTTCAATCGACAATATCGCATCAATCATATGCTACTTGCAAATGCACTTTTTACATAACCTATAAGCGTCTGCTTCGCGAACATTCAATGAAATCCATGCAGCATTGTTCATCCTGCCAGCCATCCAGGTCTGGGTTTTCTCTAACATAATGAATGTCTATTTATCCATTTATTTTTTGTGGGGTAAACACACATTACAAATATTATAATATTATACCACCAAATATCATTCATTTACCTACTCAACTTTTATAAGTTGTAAGTTATTAGTTTTATCAGCACTCTACTGTGCGAAGATAAGATTATTACAATTGTTGTAGGTATTAGGTACTGCTTTGGGCATTTATTACTATTTGTTTATTGCTATTATCAAATGAGAACCTACATGTGCGAAGTGCTTATCAGTTGCAAAGCAATAAATAACGATCGCAAATATTTCCAGGTACGAGTACCTGTGTATTGTTTATCTAAGAATGAGCGAAATTTTGGCCAACAACTGCTGTTTTTATTTTTCACTTTCAATTACATATTTATGTCCATTTGAATATTTCACGCTCCAGTAAACGAAAACAACAATTAATGTAACCTTTAATGCTTGAATTTAACAACACCCATAGTCATAGCCAACATTAGTTACCAATTATTACTGTTGTTGCGTTGGAATTAAATTGTGAAATTATTTGATTTCAATCACTTTGATCTGTGTTTTATGTGCATGGTATGGTCACAGTTTAATCAGTAATAATATACTTACTTCTGCTGCTTTTTACTGAAATACTGTTGCTTTGTTTGAGCGGAAAATAGGGCCCTGAATATACTGAGTTAGTATTAGTGCAGATGTTTTTAGCAATCAAACCACATCACATCGGTAGCTTCGCTTCTTCATTTTCATTTTAAGCAAGCTCATCGCAAGCATACGCTGAATGGATGTATCATTCCTGTTTTGTTCTGTTCTTTACATTTAGTATTTGCGTCCCGTTGGCATTTACTTTCACATATTAATAATCAAAATCGCATTTTTCAGGTGCAATGAGGCACGTCGTCCTTTGTTGGGGTGAGCGGTAAGTGAATGCATTTTATTCCTAGTATAGTAGTAGTAGCATAGGATAGTTTGTTCGTTCGGTGGCTCCTCAATGATTAAAAAGCGAAGCGCAATACGGACAATGAGTGGGCCCTTTAATCGCTCGCTCGCTTGGAGGTTAAAAAAGGGGAGGCTGCACTGAATGCATTCGCTTATGCAATATGAAATAATATACAAGTATAACTACTTAGCTACTATACGTACTGTGCAACAGTAGCAGCATTATTCAGTGCCACTGGATTGCGTTTTAAGTGCTTTTCTCCCGATGGAAAGCGTTTTTTTCTCTTTGGTTTTGCTCTGCTTTGGCTTTATTGAAATGTATCTGTGCGTGAGTGCCCTTCGTGTTTCGTGTGTTGTTTGGTAAACCGAACGAATGCGGTTATTTTATTAGAAGATATACTTGAAAATCCATTCAGATATTAGGTTCATACATATGTACATCTATGTACATATTCTTAAGGGTTAAATAGTTTCTTATAGATTTTCTTATAAGCTACTTATAAAAGTAATAAGCGTTTGTGCTTGTGCTTGTGCTTGTGCAAAAGCTCGATGGTTAATGGCGGTTTGAAATAAGATATCAAGACAAGACATGCAATGATACCATAGTCGCTATAAATTCATCGGTAAATTGTGTTTCATCTCTTCGCATCTCATCAGGTCGGCTGGCTGGTTTCGTGTGAGGCGGTATTTAATTAGGCCGACGTTCGTTTCGCATCTCGCCGGGAAACCGAATTATGTGAGCCTGATATTGTCAAAATATCGCGTGTCTGCATCCGATGAGCCGGTGTATGAGAGGAATTCGCGGATTCAGAGAGAAGCGCAAACGTACCTTGTAAATATGACTTCATGTGAGCCCATAAAATAAATATTATTCGACACGCGTTGCCGAGCAATAAAATGATACACCAGTGCGAACAGCAGGAGAGAGGACAAACGGATACGAATTTATATACGTGTGTCTGAATAAGTGAGAGTGCGATGCGAATACCCGAGGGATGAATGCAAGCGCGAGCGCGGGCCGTTTCGGTTCCGACGCTGTTGCTTCCCGTACCCAACCAACAATCGTACTGTTGGCGGCGGCGGCGGCGGCAGTAACAGCAGGCACGCATTCCAACATTCATTCAGAGATGTGAATGCGAATTGTGCCAAATGCTCTCCTCTCCGGTCTCTGATTCTCCCCCAAGTGCAACCTGTGGATTCGAAATAAATCTCTCTCGGGGCCGCGCACACCCAAGCGCATTATTTGGCTTTTCCGCGTTTGCATTGCTCACTTCTTCTTCTTGTGCTTATGTTCACTCACTTTTCGCCCACTTTGTCGGATTTACCCCGCCAAATCTACTCAAACCCGACCGACCGACTGACTGAACAGTCAATTCCACTCGATTTGTTTCGCAGAAATCCGGAAAATACATCGCGACGTTTTCATTATGTGCAAATGCAACAAATTGACATTTTATTAAGTGCTCTCGTCCTTTCATTGGCGCACATAAATAACAAACTTAATATGAGACGTCCTGCAAGGCATCTTGGCTGCACTGCGCTGCGCTGTCCTCTTTTTAATAACGAGGCGTAACTGTCAACGTGATATTTATTTTCAAATGATTTACCGACCGCGAACAAGCGAACACCGCACGCCCGATATCTTCTTCTACGAGCCGTGACTCTCTGGTGTTTATTTCTCTGGCTGCGGCCAACATCTAACGTCAATAAATTACACCCGAACGCTATTCGCGAAACTCGTAAAAACGCATTCGGCAAACAAACCTCGGCGGAAATTTATTGAAATGAAATAATGTCTCATCGCTCGCATTTGCGTACAACATTGTTGGCGGCCGGCAATAAATGAATCACCACTTAAATGCCATTTATTAACTCGGGCACAAAAGCTGGCCATTCAGCAAGCTCTTGGGAAGATTGACGTCTGTACCCGGACTCGCATTGCGAATACGGTGGTGAATGCATGGCATGCGCATGCTGTTGGCAGTGCAATCTCGGCGCGCACAATGAACACAAAAAGCCAATGTTGTGTGACATCGCATAAACTCTGATTGCCTTCGCAAATGCAGATGAAAAATTCATCGCCCACTCGAGCACGCACTCGCTGCTGCTGCTGCCTGTTCCCCGCAGGACACTTCAACTTTTTGCTAATTTCGCCCTGCATTATTAACCAACACACCGCACCACATTCAGATTGTCCAGCGAGAGCGCATAAAGTGCACCTGTGTTTGTGTCATTAATTGTGTTATCGGCGCTTACAATTGTTTCCCCTGTGTGTCCCTTGTGCGCGAGATGAGTAATCTTCTTCGGGAACGGAATGCGAATACGAATGCGAATACGAGCGCCCCTCAAACACATTCCATTCGGTTTCATTTCGAATGCACTCTCTGGGTATTGCGCAGCTGAGGATTTATAATAATGACACGTACCTGGCCGTCGTGCAATCCCTGTAGAGCGTGTCGAAGTCCTTGCAGGAGAGAAGCTTGCATCGGTTGACGCCGGGCTGGATGGCGCCGAGGCCGCGCAGGATGCGCACTTGCTCCACGTTGCAGACGAGCGGGACGATGTCCAGCCGCTTCAGCTTGGTGTAGACGGTGTGCAGGCCGCCGACGAGGTGCTTGAGGAACAGCTCGAACGCCTGCGGGAGGCAGAGCATCGTGTCGCCGGCGATGATGAACGCGGCCACTTTCTGCCCGCGGTAGTCGACCAACTTGCATTCGTTGGCCGTGGGGTCTGAGGTGGATATCGGCGGCGGGCTGTTGTACGACCGAGGGGGGCCGTGATGGGCCATAAGGTCCAACGGGCTGTGCAGCACGCCAAGCGAATTGAGCATGGCCAGCCCCGGCGGCGGCAAGTGGCCCAGACCCATGCTCCTCACCAGGTTCGCGGTGGACACCGGCGGCGGGCTGAGCGGATGGCCCATAGACATTGGGGGGCCGAGAGGGGACGCTTGGCGAGGACTGTGCACCTGGTGCAAGTGGTGATGACTGCTGTTGTTGTTGTTGTTGTTGTTGTTATGATGGTTATGGTTGTTGTTATTGTTGTTGTGCGGCGACGACGGTGGCTTGACGGCGATGGCCGGGGAACCGGAGGACGCGTGACTACTATGATCTGAGTCCATTCCCGAATTGTCCATCCTAAGAAGGGGAGAGCGGCGAACTCACTGTCACACTGTCACGCGGCGGGCTCGAAACGCGCGGAATAACAAACACTGACTGTTCTCTATGCTATCGAACGAGGAACGAACACTTAGTCAAACACTGCTGCTGCTGACTTAGTTGACTCCGCAACACTGCTTCCCGATGGTGATTCAACTCAACTGGCACGGCACCATCACCCCGATAGCCCCAAGCAAATACTCGGAACAGTTACAGATACAGATGTGCCAACTGGAGTGAACAGATAGATCTGTGTAATAGCTCGTGAGCGGTGAGGGTGATTCCGATTGTTTGATTGTCGGGCGGGGCGGTGCGCGCTCGCCGACCAACCTGGAGGAAGCACGGACACACGACCGGTGCACTCGCAGGATACGAATGTAATAAATAAAAACATTTCGGAAAACTGCTCCAAGTGCTGTTGGAGGTGGTATGCTAGCGAGCGCCCGCCCCAAGAGCTCCATTGGTGGGCACAGCACCGCCTCCAAATGCCCCCACCAAGTGGCCCAACAACGAAAATTGCCCAGAGACGCGGCGAAGAAAGGACTTTCCATGTAAGATCAGCGTCGGGGCGGGAGGACACGATACGCGACTACTTGAAATATGAGTTGCGACGTATTGATAAAGAATGTCACCGGTCTGTCGGTGCGGAATCAATACACACCACCCAAGGTGCGGTCCTGTTTCCCGCTGCTGAATGTAGGTGTGTGTGAGTGCATTGTGAGTCATTCGAATTAAACGCCCATACGAATGGATTAAGCCTGAGGAGTGGGGCAACATACATATATCTACCTATACTGCGCTTAAGTCAGTGTTGCTATATAACACACCTAACATGTGACCCATGTGAGCTTTATTATCGATAGAAAGGAAAAAAGGATTTAGTAGGGTCAGGCACAATTGGCATGTGGCGTACTCTGCCGGTTGGCATCCTTCGAACTATATAACTGGGGGGATGTTTTGGTCAGTAGGTTAGTAATACAAAGAGCGCAGCGCGTCCGCTGTGATTTTGTCGGCACCCTCAATCTTTACTCCGCTCCCCATGTACTGTGTTCAAAGATCATGCGCGGAGGCAGAGACCCCTCCACGTCCCAAGATTATGAAATATCGCTGGATAATTGTGAAGGATTCTTGGTGGGCATACAGTTTACGATATTCGAATGGTATCTTTTGTCTCCGGCTGTATTGGCATTTACTATCTGTCATCGCTATTGTTTCTCCACACGGTGTGTACATGCACGAGCGGATAATAGACGCCTGTGCCTGTACCTCTGTCTCTGCTGCTCCGCCACAATAACAACTGATCATCGTCGATACACCAACGCGACGCGACGCACTGTGATCATAATAGCCATAAATCGCGCATGAGATAGCACACCGTTGATGGTTGAAAGTGCGAACGGACCAGCATCAGGCCTCCGCTGGTGACAAACTTTCATTACATCATGTCAATATCAGAGATGAGCATACAGCATGCTCATGCTGGGCGCTTATTTGCTGGTGGACTTTGGGCATTGTGCTCTTGATTAAATCGACCCGCGATGCTCGCGATAAGCGCGCGTTTCCAATTGGTTCACTTTTCCCAATTATACACATATTTTGCCACCCTTGTTATGTTTTTCGCCCATGTTTTGTGTTGTCCTCTGTTATCTCTAACACGTTGTTCGTTTTTATGTCATGGCAAATTACTTCTAATTTTGCCTATTATCCTCTTGATATTTATACGACTAGGTACTAGTACTTTAAGCATTTTTAAGTATTCATTTATTTACATAATTTCCATTGAATGGAATGGAAAATTGTTGCAAATTCACGAAACGCATGGGCAAACGCACATGAATTAGCAAACTAAGAGACAGAGACTTCTGAAGATAATGCAGTTGTTTTATTGATAAACAATACAAGTACAGTTGTTACAAATATGAACGAGATAGAGAACTGAAACTTACGGCACGTTATTCGTCAAAGCGACTAAGGCAACTAAGAGAAAGTTGCAAGGGCATCATGCATCTTATATACTAGTCTCTGCTACCTAGTTTTATGACCAACCCCTACAACAGCAATTACATCCGCATCTGGATGTTGTAAAAGTACAGCTCTCAATATATTGCTATATTGCTGGAAATCCACAGCAACCTAACTATTCAAGTAGTCACGTTCAACAAAAATAAAGCAATAATGTTATGAACAGTTAATATTGAGATATTGAAGATCAAGTAGACAAATACTGGAAGCGATTGGGTCGCCGCCTCCACTTCTGGAAGCTACAGTTGCGCAGTGTTTGCCCAAGTATGAGTGCCTTCTGGCTGCTGGGATGGAGGTAGTGTGGGAGGCCCAGGGGGCATCTCCTCACCACGAGCACCAGCAGCCAGCCAGCCAGCCAGCAAGCAAGCAAGCATCACAACCGTTGACCGCATGACACTCGGTAGTTGAGCTACATATTGATATAATCCAGTTTATCTAACATGCACATCGCGCGCGCCGGCATTGTTTCGCCATCATCATTGTCGGTGGCTTGGTGCATCCAGAGGCGCGCGCCCGAATGCAATGTTGGTCGGGCTGTTGCGTGGTATTCGCTCTTCGACAATGCGCTATTCTCTCCTTTCGCCGGTGGTGGCTGGCGCGAGCACCTCGCCTGCCAACCAGCCATCCATTGCATTGCATCCCGGCGGTCAACCCGCCGCCCGTGCAGAACAATGAGTCCTATTAACATCAAACTCGATAATCTGTTAAAATACTACTCCAGTATGCTGATACCCAGTCGCTGGGAATTAGATCGCGCGTCGGTGACTTAATAAATATATGCTACCCGCCTGCCTGCCAGCAGCCCAGCTCGTGTGTTTCGGGGAGGAATACGTTGTCTGCACTCATTGCTTGCTCTATAGCTGCATTTGCATTATCTCCGCTGCATGTCAATGTGTATTCAGTTGCACGTGACTACACTGCATGTTTCAGTAATGATTTCATTCTCTCAAACTATAATATCAACGAAAGTAGCTTCTCTTACAGTTACCATTCAAAAGGAATGTGTTTCTTTCAAACTTTTTGAGGTTATGGTATAACGTCTACGTCAATCTATGAACGCTTTAGTAATATTATTATTATTTGTGAATATATACATACATTTATAGTTTAATATTAATACGTTTACGTTTACGTTGGTTCGCTGACCATTTTCCCTTGCAGATTTCCATGCGAATAAGGCGCGAACAATAGGCTCGTGAATGGACTGCTGTCCAGGGAGAAAGCATGTGAATTATGCGCGAAAGTAGCGTGGCTGCAAACTGATAACATTTCCTATACGAGTGTACATACACGTCCATTGAATAACATTTATCCATGAGCAGATTATTCGCGAATGTTATTCGCAAAGTAGGTACTTTGTCCAGAAAAAGTAACGTAAAGAGCAGCGTTGAAATCAAGGTTAAGCTAAGGATAAATCAATAGCATCATGTAATACCTACATTGCATCAGTGTAACTTTTAACGCTTGCCCACCAGGATATCACTATATCTGCACTTCCAACTTCCACGTCGTACGTCAGTGTAATGTGAGGTTTTTTGTGGCAGCTGCTACCACGTCCTACATAAATATGCGCCCTGCCACAAAACAGCGAGAGAGCCGCAATATCGCCGAACGCGAAATGTAATTAAGCGTCCACCCGACGTGTATACGTATACAGTATATTTATGCGAAAATGGAACTTTACTTTACTTCGCTTCACCTCACTTTCCAGCTGCCCTAAAAAAGCGACGCGGTGCGGGGACCGCCCGTCGAGAGAAAACCATTCCGTTTTGGATTTGTATATAAGTATAATACTGTGTGGCGATACAATATATTCATGCGAATGCGAATAAAGTTGCTGTAACGGCAGTTTCCTTTTTGCGCCCGCAACTTTTTATTAGTTTTCCGCATTAGCCCAGAGGCCGCATCTGTGTTTGTTTGCGTTTTTGTGGGGCGGTTAAGAAGTAGGTCTAATTATGATTGAACACCGATTGAGACCCGAATGTGGAATTTTCAATTCGGTAGATTAGGGGGCCACTCTTGGGAAGCGATGGCAAGAGTTGGGCAAGGAGATGAGAAAGGGGCTGCCTATATTTTAATATGATTGCTTCCTTCCTTTGCTTCGCGCACAATGGATTTAAATGCGCAACGTAAACTGCAGTTTAATGAGTTTTACAATGCACGTAACTCGTCGAATCCATCATGCAGACGTCAGCGGCAATGCAATCCAGTGCACTTTGAGTCCTGCGCGCGAAGGGAACTTAATCGTATTTTAATGCCGCTGAAGCGAAGACGCTTCGGACCGATTGGCGGCCCTAAATAAAATATTCATTCTCGGCTCTAGCGGCTCCTGTGTTGCTGCTCATCTGGCAGCAGCAGGGTGGCTCGCTCGGCTCATCATATTTGCTGTACGCGTTAGCGGAATTGAATCAATGCACGCGTGTTGAAATCGGGAACGATTATGCAAGCTCAGGCGTCGACAGCGCCGCACCGTCACGCCATTCCGTTGACTGAAGAATGCCGGCAAGTAATGACTTGTCTGCTGCGCTCGGCAAGGATATTCGGGGGACTTCAGTGTGTTCAGCTGATTTCCACGCGGACGCAACAATAACGAGTGACATCCGCATGATGGATCACTAGACAATATGCGCCCGCTCATTTCGGCGGAATGAAATGCGTTTGCGTTTTCTACTTTGAATATTATTCAGATTTGGGGTTGCTGACTGCCGGATGCTAGAATGTATCTCGCCGCGGCGCGCGTTCGATTCTTATGTGCTCGCTACACATCTCAACCGTATGCATGCGCTGACTCCTTAAACTGATATATTGACACTTATAGGCAATTTTCCACGCGGCGAGCCCGGCTTTTAATACATAATGTGTCATATAAAATTACTACTCTCCCATGAGTATGTGTGGGCCTGCGCTTGGCCCCGATAAAGTGCCCTCTTTATATTATTATACATCTATAGATCACGACTCTTTTCACTTGAAAATCCACCATAAAAATATTATATATGCGTCGCTGGCGACGGCGGAGTGCCTGTGCTGAAAGCTCGCATGCTGTGATAGAGAAGGAAACCCATCATCGACAATGCTCTATCGGAATCGCTAGACTCTAAGCATATGCGCGCCCGGTGATAGCTGATGGAAATCACTTTTTTCGATTTATTTCGATGTTCACAGTTTTATGTCCCCAAATATATTATTTATTATACGCGATTTTATCCGTTTAGCTGGATCTTCGCCCTTCTAAGCTCACTAAGCACTGATTTTTGCCTTCATTTATTATTGATGATACACCACAAGGCTTTCTTCAATAAAAATGTGCGCATCCAACATCTTTATTGCGATATATTACCGATAATGCAAAAGTTCAAAACTTTTTGTTAAGCCGCGAATTTAATATTAATAATTTTTAGTGGAGTCAACTGTAGGCAACTTGATATACACCAACTTTATTTTGATCTGAAAGTATTTCTTATCGTCAGTGAATGTGAGAAGTTTCATAGAATGACGTAAATTCTTATGATACATTAGTGTTTATTTAAGTATAACATCTTATAACCTATACATATTTCTTTTACATTATGTTTTTGGAGCGCCATAGGCATCTGGCATTCTCTCAATTGTATATTTATGTTGAGCAACATACATTATTGGAACACCAGGAATTTTTCTTATTCGTCTCTTGAGATCTCTATCGTTTGTAGCGACAATGTAACATTTGTGTTGTGTGACTCTTTGGACGATACAGTCGTCAGCATAAGTACCCTTATGTAAACACTGAATTCTTTCAAATCTTGGATCTTTAATAATTCTCAAGGCTATTCTATATTTCGGTCCTAACTTTTCTAATTCTCCTAGCACACAGTCTGTGATATACGGAATGCACTTTGCGTATAAGCAATCCATCATATTCTGTATGATGTCAAGCTTATTCTTAATTGAAAAGTTTATGAAATTTGTATCAATTAGTATGTGATACGGTGGACCTAACTGGGTGTTGTATTGGAAGAATAATGCAGAACTTTGCTGTGGCGCTTCTATAACTTTCAATTCGTGTGGATCTTCTGGCTTCTTCTTCCTTGGTGGAGCTCGGAGTGATTCCTTAATCCGTGGGTCACTTGCACTAATCATCTTTTTCATTCTTGCATAGCGCTTGTCCACAATTTTTCTGGTCTTCTTTGCTTTACCCTAAAATGCACATATTAATACTGTATTTATAGTTTATTTAAGCGACTGTTACCATTGTACTTGTTTAGTATTACAAATATTAACTAGCCTAAAAGTAAAGAAAACAATTTCACGTGTATACAAAAAGAGGTTATGAACGCTACACGCGACTACTGAGACATCTGTGGAATACATTCAAACTGAGGATATCTATTCAAAATTGAAAGAATTTTCACATTAAATATATTTATTTAAGTCTCTCTGCTAATATAAAAGAACTTAAATCATTCAATAAAATTTACGTGTATGGCAGTGATACAAATAAATAAAATTCCTTTCGTGCACCAAATGTAAATTGCAAATCAAACACTTTCAAATTGCCTTATAAAATAAATAACATAAAATATCAAAATTTAAAAACACATCTCTTATCATACTGTCATCTGCAAGCTAATATATGTCATCTAAAATTGCTAACAATTTGTTAAATCTTATAATCTGTAAGTACATTCGCAAGTAAAGTCTATAGATTCTTCAATACTATAACAAATGGCTGCTTCTTACGTCAGACTCAAATTGCTATTAATACATCATAAAAGCCTAGCAATATAGATTGATAAATCTTGTACGAAACTAACTACGCAGAAGAGTAGAGAGCTAACTCAGTTTTTGATTAATAGCTAATTGTTAATTGTAATGTGCAAAGATTCTGAGTTATGCCGCAACATAGTTAGCACCGCGGTGTATCCAACTTAAACCCAAACACCGTGTGGGTTTTTATTAGTCGGTACTGCATTTTCTAATTGTCTAGGTGAGCCTATCATTTTACGTGTGCTGCCAGCGCGATTGGCCCCTTCAAATAAATGCTTCAGTTCATCTTGTGGCGCAATTAATAAACTCTCTAAATTTGCTTCCTTCATTTCGGTTACCAAGTGTTCAACTTGTTTCTTCTTATCAATTATTGCTGATTCCAAAGATGCCACCTATGTAACAAGCAATTTATAGCATAAGTTATGCTCAAACTAAACATATTTTAAACTTACTTCTTTTTTCAACGTGTCAGCAGTAATCTGATGCAAATCAGTGTTTTGTTTCGCAACGTCAATCTCATTCTGCAGTCGTTCAATTTCCACAAGCAAATTGCGTTCCATTTGTTTACGAGATTCATTACGTCGTACAATTGCACGCTGCTCCAATTGTAATTCATCCATAACTAGTCTAGAAGTTTTTACAAATTAACTTATTCATTATTAATTATTGTGCTATTACATACCTTATTTTATTCTTACATTGCAGTAATTCTGTTTCGCAATTGGCAAGCTTTGAGCGCAATAACGTAATCTCAGATTTGAGCGTTTTCTCCTGCTGCTTAACGATTTCAGACTCTTCCTCCACGTAACTAAGAGCTTGTATCTGATCGCTGTTCATCCGACTCGCATTTGTCATCGTCGCTAATTCTTGCGATATGAAATCCAGTTGAAATTGCTTCTCGCGCTCCTTGCTCTCCCAGAAAACAATCTCCGCATCGTACTTAGTGAGATCAACTTGTTGTGACGATAACTTTTCACGCTGGTAATTGACCAAAGACACCAGCTCTCTGTACTGTGAATTATACAGTACAGCCTCCTCCAGCTTCGGGTACTTCTTTTCTGATTCATCATTATCAGTCGGTTTACTTAAGCCGATTCCATCTTTGAAACTATTTAATTGTTTATTATTTAATGACGCGGATGGCGGCGGCGGATCGCGATATGGTGGCGGCGCTGGAGGGTCTTTGTATGGAGGGGCAATTCTTTGACTAGCATACTCTGGTTGGTCAGCAACGTCTGGCAAACGTTGCTTCTTGGGTGAAGACTTCTGAGACGATTCTCTGACTTCTAATGACACAGGACGTACTTGGGGAATACCCTTCACTATGCCGACATTATCATTGTTTCCAGGTGGGCTTTTTGGGTGCTCTGGAGAGTTCACAGTTATCTTATTTGGTAGTTGCATTATGGGTGATGTTGATTGTAAGAACTTGGGCTTGTTTGATGCTTTATTGGTGGATTCATTCCATTGTAGAATGAATTGCACATCATTTGAGTATTCTCCCCATTTTAGTAAAATCTATATAAACAATATCCAAGAAATTTACTAAAGTATAACATATAGCTGTGCACGTTACCTTCATAGGATTTTCATTTGGAGCTAGTTGTCTTTCATTATTCCTCCACCTTTCAATCAGAGTGAATCTTCCTGATTTTCCAGTAGCATGTGCTAATGCAAAGACTATATCCTGTGGAAGCGTTAAGCAATGAATACAATGTGCAATTTCATAATCTTCTGATCATACCTGACATGTTGTTGTTTCTGTAACACCACAAACAATCCTCTGTATGCCTTCCACCCATACTTTGAGTTCCATTTTCTAACCAGTACTTTCCAGTCACTAAAGCACAGCCCTAAAATAGCCCAAATGTTTGGTTAGATAAGTACAGGATGTATTTTCCAGCCGAAGAGTATTTATAACATACATTACTAATGGCTAATGTGGATGCTACAACAGTTATACGATTCCAGTCTCATTGCAATACTTCAGGGACTTTAATAATACGGATATTTTTACAATCACCAAACAATCAATTAAGATTAAAAACACTCATTTAGAATATAAACATAAAACCATCACAAAACCACAAACAATTACGAGTGACGTACGGTGCATCGAAAACTATGGATTGGATTGTTGTGAAGGACATTGCAAGAGCACTTGAGAATTGTGTATGATGGTTTGCCTATATCAAAGTGCGTTTCTGAATAAACTTAATGTGCATGGCACTGTTAATAATTTCTCAAATGAAAACTGAATAAATCATTAAAAATAACTACGTAATAACAGTTTGTACCTACGAAATTCATGTTTCATTCGAAAACTAACATTTAAGTGTATCATAATGTAGGTCAAATTTAACTCGACGAAAACCATAGTATCATCAACATATATATTATTATTGAGTCAAAATTGCACGGCGTATATTTAGAAATTGCATGCGAGGCCTAGGGTTTCTGGTGATAACGTTCTCCTTTGTCCAAATAATGGCCTGGCGATCTCACGGAAAGAATAACATCGAATTGGTACGTACCCTTCGAGGTAAGCAAATCTAACCTATGAACTTGCGGTTAGCCCTGGTAAAGTTGCATTCTGAAATGAAATATTTTAGCAAACGGTATTATACGAAGCGATGCGGTTGAAAATGCGATGCTTGGGGTTGACAGAGGTAATTATTCGGAAAGAAATCCTTACATGGATGCCCCACAGGGCATTGGGTACGGGGTGACCATATCAGCCCCACATATGCATGCACATGCCCTTGAATTGTTGAAGGACAAGCTAACCCCAGGTGAAAGGGCGTTAGACGTGGGCAGTGGCAGTGGGTATTTGACTGCCTGTATGGCTATGATGTTGGGACCTACAGGGTTGGTATATCCTACATGCGGATTTGCTGGTTATGTAATTTCCTATTTGTTGGTCTAAATTTAGGGTTGCAGTTGGCATTGATCATATAAACGAATTAGTTGAATTAAGTCGCAAAAATATCAATAAGGCGAACGCGGATTTACTCAACTCTGGACGTATTCAGCTGAAAGTTGGTGATGGGCGGCTTGGCGTGCCAGATATGGGGCCATATAATGCGATACATGTGGGAGCGGCAGCACCTAACTTGCCACAAGCGTTAGTGGATCAACTGAAGGTTGGCGGGCGATTAATTGTACCTGTGGGGCCTGCGGGTGGCGACCAGCAGTTAGAACAAATTGATAAGCTTCCAGATGGGACAATTAAGCGGCAGCCTTTGATGGGTGTTATCTATGTACCTCTAACAGATCAATCTAATCAATGGCCCCGTACGTATTGACTGATGTTAATCAAAGGGCTTCTAATATTTGGACTTTTTGTGATCCTTCTAATTTATATTTACAAATATGCTCGTCTTTAGAATACTTCTACAGCGCAATAACGATTAGGTTTTTCCTTCTGAATTTATCTAATCTTAATTTTAATTGATTTTAGCTAAACCATGGAAATTTTGATTGGTTTAAGAAAATATGAAGAAATATTTGCAAATTTTGTTTAGCTTTTATTTTCCATCCAGCATACATAATCTTACAAATGAAAAGGAAACATTTCGTAAATCGATTTATAATAATTTTATTACAAAATATATACATATATACTCAATAATTAATGTACATTAATGACATAAAAAGAATCACAACTTAATATAAGTACATAGATGATCATTCTAAAGGAATGTTTGTTAAATAACTAACTACTAGTCTACTGATTGAATTAGAGGTGATGTTGGTGTTGGATTCTGATCCATCGGAGAATATTTGGACTCTTTTGAAAACTCAATTGGGATATCTCGTCCTATGATATCCTCCTGTTTCTTTGGAGCCACAATTGCCAGTCGACCCTCTGGGGTTAACTTTGATTTGACCTCGTTGATGTCATAGTAATCAGGTAATGTGTACTTCTTCATGAAGTATTGTTTCACATGCCCATCTTCAGACATCTCTTCGTGTTTGGCCTCAAGAGTTATAGTGTTGTCACCGGTTACCTTAAGTTTGATTTCTTCAGGTTGGAAATTCTCTACGTTGACGTTGATGGCGTAGTTGTCCTTCGTCGCCACAACGAAGTTGTTGATTTTACATTTATGCTGTTGCGTTTCTACGCGTTGGTAGGGTGACTTGCGTATGCGATTGTCTCGAAGCATCACTTTTGGTCGCCAGATTTCCTCAAGAGGATCAAAGAGGTTGTTGACTACACTGTTGGGAGTGTGGTTTCCCAAAATTGGTAGAATGATTTCCATTTCTTTGCTGGTTCCTTGTAATTCACTTTGAAAACTTTTAAAGTTGGTATGAAGTTGTAGCGCACTCGCTTGGTAGTTCTGTGTTCGCTCACTAGTATGTAGATACTGAAGTTCGCGTCGCACCAGTCGTTATTTATATACTTCATGCAGTAAAGTCTAGAATGTTCCTGCGTTTTCTCGACTAGCTCGAGGGATGCGCAGTATCCCGCTTAGTTCCGGAACATTCTATAAATCCTTGAAAACTTCTATCGCGAATCAGAAAATCACAATAAAGTCTTATTTTTTATTGCATTTCATTAATAAGTACAATAATTTAACGCAGAAAAGGAAATTGTTTTAAAATATTTGCTATAGAAACAGTTTTTCAATATTCGTCATAGAACTGGAGATATTCGACAATATTCCTTATAAATCGTTCTTTATAAAAGATATTCTTCAACATTTTCAACCGTAACATTTGTAGACTCCAAGACATGATTCTTAAGCTCAACTTTGACGAAATTAAGTCGAAGTCATGGAGTGTAAATGCTCAGTTAATAAGCTGTTTCTTCTCTTCTGGCGGCCTCTTAGATGGTCTTTCTAGATGATCTTTTCCTTGAATCTTCTGAGGAAATGGACTCGTATAGGATTTAAACGAAAATATTTTATACAAAATTTTATCCCTTATTTATTCAATAAATAATCATAGGAACAGTACATTTACAATGAAAATGAATGATGAGGAATGTGAAAAGTAATACTAATAATACTAATTCTGGTAAACTACTTCTTATTAGCCACTGCATTGTTGTCTTTTTCTTTGGCAGTCTCTTGAGCTTCTTTGGTGAACTCAATCGGAATTTCACGTTCCTGAACCACGTCCTCCTTGACTTTCGGGGCCACAATGGCAAGTCTTCCATCCGAAGTCAACTTTGACTTGATCTTCTTGATGTCGTACCCTTCTGGCAAAGTGTACTTCTTGGTGAAGTGCTGATAGACGTGATGGTTGTCACTCTTCTCCTCGTGCTTGGCTTCAACAGAGATAGTGTTGTCCCCAATCACTTTTAGTGAGATTTCTTCTGGTTCGAAGTTCTGGACGTTGATGCTGACAATGTAATTGTCCTTCGTGGCTAGCACCCCGTTTTCCTTGTCTTTGCCAGAATGTTGCTTCTCGAGACGATGATATGGGCATTGCTTGTGACGGTTGTCTCTCAACATCAGCTTAGGTCTCCAAATCTCTTCCAGAGGTTCGAAGTCGAAGAACTCGTCCAGGACTTTGTCCAAGGTATTGCGTCCCAAAATTGGTAGTACGACTTCCATCTTTGATGTTTTTGTTAATAATTGCACTGTTGCACTTGAAAAGTCACGTTGAAATTGTTTTCAAAGTTCGCTGAGTCGCTTTGAAGTTGCTCGTTGCTAGTCAGTAACTGATGCCAGTAC
Organism: Aleochara bilineata; assembly: GCA_003054995.1. NCBI lineage: Eukaryota > Metazoa > Arthropoda > Insecta > Coleoptera > Staphylinidae > Aleochara > Aleochara bilineata. The sequence continues at coordinate 80,881 of NBZA01000171.1, forward strand.
GCTGTCCCGCGGTTGCTTATATACTGGTTGCCTACAGTCTAGAACGCTCTCGCCTTTTCTGGAATGTTCCATACAGATTCTATAGGAAAAGTATGGAAGTTTCTGGAATTATAGCCATGTTTCCAGAAAGAAATATTTCAAAATGATATATTCTGGTATATTATTGTTTATATTTATAAATAACTTAACACTATTTATTTAAAATCATCATTACGCAAATACTTTTTGAAGAGTTTCACCCACAAACTTCTCGTGCCGTAATCAAAAACTACATAAAATAAAAATATAACGCATCCTTGTAGCGTCGCAGTGAGACAGAACACATATAAACAAATAAGTTGTAATAAATCAGTTAAAATCTCCGTTAGAATGCCGAACACCCAAGGAATGCCCAACATAAAGAAGAGCAGAATTCCTAAATAGATCTGGAGTCGATTATCTACGCTTTGATTGCTATTCCTTGGCTTTACATTAGAACTAAACACGTTCTTCATTATCAGAATAAAAACTATAACATTGCACGTAACTATAATGACTACAGGAGAAAAGAGCCCAAGATACAATGCCCAGCCAGTTGGGTAACAGAAATGCTGTATCCCTGCACTGTACGCCCCTGGGAAGACTATTCCCACTAAGATAACTGGTACCAGAGGCACTCCCCAAGCGAACATCATCGCTTTCAATATCAATCTGTTTGGAGGCGCTTGCAGCACTTTAACAAACCTCAAATACTGCAAGATGGCCGAGACAAACATCCAAGAGAACTTTGCAAGCACAACGTAATGCAGACAAATGCCCACGATGGTGCACCAAGTTTTCTTGGCGCTTAGATGATCTGCTCCAGCAATGTGCACCACGATTATTTCCAACATGATTGTGAGACTTAATTGTAACAGTATTATCGTTCCTGTTTTCTGTCTCCATTGTGGGAAGATAAGCGCTGTTAGAAATATTCCTAGAATACTGCAGGCTGAAGTTGCGCTCCCAATGATGGTAATAATAGAAAGCATTCGGTCGTGGTCAGCTTCTATCACCTCTGATAACTGCATATGATCTATTGGTGTGTCATCTGCACTCTCCGGATAATAATCTTCTTCGATAATCTGACGTTGGCTCATTATAAGCAAGGCGAAGTGAGTTAAATGGTTAAAGTTACACAGAGTGGTGCTGTTTTCAGCACCACTCTGTTCGAGTTCTCCCCCTAGAGAAGACCATCGTCCTGTTTTGTTAGGTGCCAAGTCTCCAAACTGCCAGAAGGCGCAGGAAACGTTTGAGAAGTCCTGGTCTTCTTGATGTTTGAAGAAGAGAGGCAATGGTTCTTCAAGATAAACCCCAAAACCTGGGATGCGAACACTTATTACCTTACTCTGGGGTCTTTTTGCATTTTCTACTGCAATTTCTTCAGATACTTCATTATCTGTAGGGTTGAATAGCTTATCATCATGGTAGATCACTGTAATTACTGTGATGTTGTCGCTTTGACCATTGTTTTTTGATACTAGGTCTTCTAATAGTTCTATAGGAACATAAGTACCAAGTTCAAGATTGTCATAGTCTTGTAAATCCTCGAATGTTTCCTCAAACTTTAGAGAAACCACAGAATCATTTGTGAAATGGTCTTCGGACGTGTAAACTCCAACCCCGTTGTAGTTTGATAGGAAAGGTCTTGTTATATGGACGATAAATCTTGGTCGCACCATGATATACACTTCACCCTTAGATACTCTTTGGATTATATCATGTATCAATGAGTTGTTGTCATCAAAGAGCTTATCTAAGGCGTCTAATAGCATATCCGTTGCGTTAAGCTCCCTTTGGGACATTTTCAATACCTCTGAATCAGTGTCAAGGAGGTTATGCACTGTTCCTACTAGAGTATCCAAAGGTTGAATATCTACCTCAAGAATCTCTTCTTCATCTGTGATTTGGTCGTACAAATTATTTGCGAAAATATTTGCCACGAAATATACATCGACAGGCTCTAACTCTGTCGAGTTTTGTGTGATTATTTCCATTGCTTCCAACTCTTTAAGGCCTACACTCTTTGACGTTGAAATGTTATACAAACTCTCTGTGCGAGTCGATGACCAATGGTGACTGTAACACGTGAAGTTAATCGGGCCCCAATAAGCCCCTTCGATGAAGGATCCAAGACAGTGTCGTTTTTGTGGCAGGTTCTGCTCGTTAAGACATACCTCCTTGGCAAAAGCGTACTTCCCAAGACGTGTCAAGTTCCAGAATAGATCTTCTCGTCTGTCAGGTAAACAGAAGTCCGCGCTTCGAAACTCCAATACTCTCATGTTCCTGATGGTTTCAGCGTTACTCTTGAGTCTGTAGTATTCGCCAATGAATCTTGCACTGTGCATGGTTGACAAGTGAAGTATAACTTCAAGATGCTCCTCTTCTCGGCGAATGATCCTCATTAATCGGAAAGCCAACTCCACTCCGTGGAAGTGGTATTGGAATTTGATTCTTTCGAGGAATCTAATGACATCAGCGCCTTTGATGGTGATGCAATCGTGTTCCAAGGCACAGAAGTTAAGAAGCTGGGCATGGAGGGCGTATTCGTATCCTCTCTTCTTTTTATATGCAAGCAGTCGATTTGACTTGATGATTCTTTGTCGTTGATCGAAGGCCTCACACCAGTAATCACCGGGATGGTCGCTTCTCAAAGAAGCTTGATAAACTTGAAAGTTTTCTTTGACATGCTTGTTGATTTTGCTTTTTAGTTTCAAGAGGACTTTTTCTTCGTACTTGTCTGCATTTGTAAAACAATATATTGCGAAGTTATGGTCATAGTCTGAATGGACGTCTATTTTCTTAAGGAGATTTTGCGCATTGTACACTGTCAGGTACAACTTGTTATGTCTTGGTTCATGCAAGAGTTGAAGCTCAAGTTGGTCTACTTGTACTTGAGGAGGTGTCGTTGGATTGACCAGACATAACTGATGATGTTTAGTTGAACAATCAGCAGGGATGATTTCGCTCAATTTGTGGATATTACAGTCTTCTTTCTGCTCCGGAGCGTCCAGTTCTTTGCCGTATATTGCATCTGGTGCTGTGTGCACGAAAACACTTCGATTGCCATTATAAACTCGGCGCAAAGATGACCAATAGCTTCTAGCATCGTCAAAATACGTCGTATTGTAATATTTTAAGTACCCCCTGGGACATGGATCGTCAAACTTCTGAGGAAGTGTTATAAGAATGCAGTAATTATGCGGCAATTGAAAATTGTCGGGGAGGAAACACGTTGAGTGGGTTTTGTCTGACATGAGACCCATTTCGCATCTTGGCGGGCGCGACGGATGCCATTTTGAGTTGATACAAGACCGGAACATGAACTGGTCGTCTTCGTTCTTGCACGGTGGGATTGCAGAAACCACTTTAGAAGCATGACTCTCCCATGTTAGCGATTTGTTATCCGGCGCGTATGAATATTCGAGGGGACATGACTGAAAGTATATCAAGACGTGTTATAAGCGAAGTTAAATGAAAAGGGAAACAACTAACGTTTGTAGCGGCTGCTGCTTCTTGAAGAATTAACGCATACAGAAGCAAGAACACACACATTTTACACTTTCGCTCGCACCGAACTCACTGGTCCCGTGAATAACACGCGCAGAATACGAGCATGGAATTTACATTTACATCATCGGTCTATTGACTTTGTTAACACATATTTCGAGCATTATCAGTGCTATGGTATGGTACGTGCTCCAGACTGTCAACATCTCGGACGGAAGATGCTCGTCTACTGGCACCACATCAACAATGAAATGTTAATGACGAAAAGGTGCTACTGTTGCCCAATGTTGCTCAATTTAAGTGTTCTCTGATAGGTTGGGTTTCTATTTTGCGGAATTATTTTATTGCATTTACACCGCATATAATAAATGAATTGCAAACAACAAGGCAAATGTGTACGAAATTAGATAACGCACGGACAACGTACATGCTACGCTAATTTGATAATTATGTTGCAATGTCAACAATTGTAGATTAGCTATTATTGCTATAAATGAACTGATAATGCGTACGTACTATGTATGCTGATAAAGAGATACAAATGTATCTTAAGTTAGTGTGTAAAATAAACATACTAATACAATGAGACACAATATTAAAACGTTAAGAAAAGAACACATTTATTTAATAAATAATAATAATACAACATCACATTTGTACAATTGTGATTTAAGAAATGAGTATCATAGAATTAAAAACTAAAATATTCAGTCAATATTGGTCACAGCATTTTTGTCCTTTACGTTCTCCTTCGGTGTTTCCTTCGAGAACTCAATCGGAATTTCACGCTCCTGAACAGCGTCTTCCTTGACTTTTGGTGCGACAATGGCAAGTCTTCCATCCGAAGTCAACTTTGATTTGATCTTCTTGATGTCGTACCCCTCTGGCAAAGTGTACTTCTTGGTGAAGTGCTGATAGACGTGATGGTTGTCACTCTTCTCCTCGTGCTTGGCTTCCACAGAGATTGTGTTGTCCCCAATCACTTTGAGTGAGATTTCCTCTGGTTCGAAGTTCTGGACGTTGATGTTGACGATGTAGTTGTCCTTCGTGGCGACCACCCCGGTTTCTTTGTCGTTGCCGTTCTTCAGGCAATCCAATGCATTGCATTCAGATCGCTGCTTCTGAAGACGCTGATATGGGCATCGTCGGTGACGACTGTCTCGCAGCATCAACTTGGGTCTCCACATCTCTTCGAGAGGCTCGAAATCGAAGAAATCGTCTAGGACTTTGTCCAAGGCGTTGCGTCCCAAAATTGGTAGAACTACTTCCATCTTTGATGATTTTGTTGATGATTATACTTGATAATTGCTCTGTTAACAAGATTTGACTTGAAGAGTCGCGTTGTATTCGCAGTGATAGTGCGCTGAGTCGCTTTAAATTTGTTTGTTGCTCGTTAGTAACTGATGCCGGCTCGTTCGCGCCAGCCCGGTTATATACTGGTTGCCTACAGTCTAGGATACTCCTGAATGTTCTCGAACGTGCAGGCCGAATTCAATAGGAATATTTCTATTGATTTCTAGAAAAGTTCTGGAGTATCTAGAAAATCATTATTAAATGATTATTATTCATTTAAAGTTAGCTTATTATTTGCTCTACGATGGTTGATTAGTCGGATAAATTAAAAATTAACAGCATTATAAAAAAAACTAATAATTTCTGTAATTTGTGTTAAAGTTATGGTCAATTACATGCAGTGTTTGGAAATTACTTTAAAGAAAACGTAATACAAAGCTTACAAACTAAAAGTTTCATAAGTTTCCAAAAAGTTCTAGAAGGTTTTCCTACAGATTTTCTTATAACAACTTACTTATGAGAACATAATCGAGAAACCAATGGAATGTTTTACATTTCAAAAACATATATTTGATACAATCCATAGCCCACCTAATCTATCGTAATTAAATCAATAATTATTTTTAAATAAATCCATTATATTAATCAAATAACTCAATATAATACCAATATATCACAAAACTTTGATTTAACTTTTAAAATTAAAGATCAAAATGCATTTAAATCATTTAGAATCTTCTAGAAACTCTCGGCAACAATCTAGTGGCTTCCAGAACGTTCCAGAACAAATGAACGCCTATATAAACGCGCCACAAGCAAGCTGCGAGCAACAGTCAGTTACAAGCGAGCAATAAGCGAGCATCAGTGCGAAAAAGCATCCAGCCAGTGAATACCCCAAGAGTTACCCCAAGCGAATCAGCTTTGCAAATTCAGCAAAATTCAGATCAAACCAGTAAGGAAAAGAAGCAGAATGCAATTCATCGCACCATTTTCGTACGAGCGCCGTGGGGCTTTCGACGACCTATTCTCCTTGATAGATACTCTGCCATCGACGGACTTTGGCTACAGCTACAGCCCTTTCATGCTCATTCGGTCCAACAGCCCCGAGAATCGCGGTCGCAGTCATCTTCGTGGGCAGCAGCAACGAGCTTGCGCTAGGAAGAAGCTCGACGATACGACTGAGGCCACTCCTGAGAACTTCACCGTGAAGGTGGACGTCCAGCACTTTAAACCTGAGGAGATATCGCTGAAGATCGTCGGTAACAACATTATCACCATAGAGGCTAAGCACGAGGAGAATAATGAAAATGGTCACATCAGTCGCCACTTTACGCGCAAATACATGCTCCCGAAGGGATACGATATCAACGGTATTAGGTCTACTTTGACCACCGATGGACAATTGTCCATTATTGCTCCCATGGCCAAGGATGATACCCCTTCTGAGAGGGTCATTAATATCGAACGTCTCGCAGTTCAAGAGAAGGCGGACAACAAGGGCCAAGGGGATGAGAAGAATGGCCAAGCATCTCAAGCTCAGGCCAGTCAAGAGGAGAAGAAGTCTGAATAAATCTGAAGTGTATTAATTGCCATTAGCAAGATACCAAAACCAATCACAATTTTCATTTCATCTAGGAACTCATTGTTAACTATGTACTGACTATTTAATGTGATTTATGTGATACACAATAAAATCTCTAGTAAGATAATAGTTTGTATTTAAAAACAAACAATTTCCAATGCAACCTTTGATATTTTTAAAAGTTTCAAACTATCATGTTTTATAGTAGTAAACTACTTACGTTTAAATTATATTCGGTAGGTGGCGCAGTTAATACCGTCATGGCGACTTGAAAATCACGTCAGCTGGGAAGGTGTCGCTGTTGTTCATTTCGGCGTGTGAAAAACTGGACGGTTGCTACGTGTGTGGGTTCAATTTGCATCGTTTGGAACTGTGATAATTAAGGTAATAAACGTTCAATTGTTATCTGTTTGCGAATTTAAAAAGCGAGCAATATATGGTTACGCCGTATAACACACCGGATGCGTAATTATAACAGAGATTAACAAGCATCTATTTTGTAAGCATATTGCAATCTAATTGTGGTTATAACATATCATACCATACATAGCAAATGAAGCGTCGGACAATTTAGCGTGCACGTTGCAGCATAATTATTAACACGCTACCTACATGTATAAATTACAATCACTCATTAATGCCTCGCGCTCAGGTACGCATCATATTCATGTAATGAAAAGTACACCATTAATTACATCGCCATTGAATCAAATGAAATTATTGAGACATCAATCTCCTCTGTCACTATATACACACTCTCATGGAGGAGCAGATACTATAAGCGAGTAAGTAAGTAAGTGCTTCTTACAATTAGATTCGCATTGGATTTACATTTGTTAGATATTGACAATATCATTCTGATTAACATAACCAACATTTCCACATACATATACATATGCATTGGGCCCATTTCGTATTAGGTAAGATTTAATGCAGTTATTGTATTGTACTGTCGAAATAATTATGAGTTTGACATTTTAGCAACTGTTCGGAATAATTCATTCATTCGGGCGTTCAAATGAAAACGATGAATCACATGACGTGCAATCATCTGCGAATTGGCAAACGGTATGAATCGGAATCGGAATTGGAATGAAAACAACGAAAAGTCAATTTCGGCGAGCTCATTATCTATGATACCACGAACCGAACAAAAAGCCTGCCATCATCGAGCCAGGCGAGGCTATCAATTGATGTTTTCGTTTCCAGAAATTCAATCGCTTCCCGTTCATGTGCGTTGACGTCTATTCGTTGATATCGATTGGCTTTTTATGTTGGTTTTTCGTTGCGTCTTGTGTCGTTCGTTGTTTGACTTCATGACATTTCGCTTTGAATTTCGTGACAAGCTCGACCAACGAACCAATCGACCAAGCGACCACTCGTTGCAATACATCTTTTGAGCCGCAGCTCAATAGCCCATTAAATATTAATTAATTCATGTTTGCATTCAGAATCATAAATGATTGTTAGAAATGAAGCAGTTAGCGTGTGCGTAATAGTAATATGTATGTAGGTACGTAATACTGTAAGTGAGTAATTCGGATAGATATTTTCATAATCTGTCATTCGTAATTATGCTTAACAGGCGTGTAAGATACAAATTGCAAGAGGATGCCTTAAAGAGCTGTGATGAATTGCAGAAGGCACGAAACACCTACCTGCAAACGTGCAAGTAATTTAGTAAATTGTATGCAAGGAAAAAAGTGTGTGCGAAGTCTCGTTGGCAGGCACTCTCGCGCAGCCCACCAAGAACGAAAGAAATGCACGTGGAACGTGGAAAATAAAGCGAGACCGAGAGCGAGAGCAAACGAAGAACGTACATATCAACCAAGTAAGCAAGCATTGCTGCAACACTATATATGCGCTTAGCTTCTCTAAGGGGAAGAAGAGAAGATGAGCACACGACCACGGAGCCGAGCTCGGGAAATTTATGATCAGCTGATTTTTACTCGGAAAGTGGAAGCGGAGGCAACCAAGTAAGCACCGCGGCCGCGTTGCTATCGGGGAGGCGAGCACATGGCCTTTTTTTTGACGCGAGCGCGCGCTCCTCTTCTTCTTCTAACCCATTCGTACATGCAAGTACATAGACTGCAAGCGTGTTTACGCCTCCGCCAAGCTCTCTACATCTTGTAACCAAGTGTCAGATGCAACAAGAGTGTTCTCTCCTCTCTCTCTCCTCGCGACAATTTCTTTTGTATCTTCATCCCGCTTACATTTCCATTCGCATTACACAAAGAATAATAGTGTTAATCAGCTGGACTTAATTAACGGCAATGCCATGGCATGGTATTTGGTATGAATTATTCATCAAGGACTAATTGAAAATGAAAAATTATCTTGAGGCTGCGCTGGCGCAGCGCGGGCGTCCCACTGCTATTACTAATTACTAAATGTAGACAGCACTTTCTCTGGTCTTCTCCGCCTTTTGAAATTATTTATGAATAGCTGTGTAAGTAACAGCTTGTGATGTTTTTCGTTGTAATGTAATCATTTCGAGCATTTGTTCATTTGCATAAGAGTGTTCTCCTGTAATTCTTGGCGCAGTGCAGGATTGAATGAATGAATGAATGAACACTCTACTCCTGCATATTGCTTCTTCGGGCTGAACATTGCCATTCAGATGACGTATTGTGGAGGCTGACAGGCATTGTGTGCGTCTTTGTAATACGGATGTGTTGTGTTCTCTTCTCTGCTGTTATGTTATGTTCGGTTGTGTGCACGAAAAGCAACATCAACCGAGACATTACCGCTGGTGCACAAGCGGGAGAGAGAAAACGGAAAAACTAAGGCTAATGCCAATGCGAGAACATGGATCAGACGGATGAAAACGCTTTTATGGCTGGGCAAAGAACACTGATGTTCTTACATCCACAAGTTACAAGACTATACGAGACTGTTCGCCAGCTAAACAAGTTATTTATTGCCCGTACCTTTGCTTTGCAATGGCTTGCAATGCATTTGCACGCTTGCGCTTGGTCAAAGGAAGGGAAATCTCGTTGCAAATCTTGCTTACAAACTTTATATCGTTATTTAATCATATTAACAACATCTTGTAGAACTTTATTTGCATTTATTAACTTTTATTTCTATTGTTTTAGATGATTTTGCCATGGCTGCGTTAGCGTACATATTGTGTTGTGTCGTCAAGTGTGAAAACATTGACAGGTAGGTGTTTTAAAATTAAATTAGTTTGTAATTCACGCCTAAGTACTTGGAGTACTTGCAACTTCGTCATATCTAATCAATGCGGAGCAATAAATAAAACTGACATGCGTTTTACAACGGCGAATTATCAGTTTACATTCGCCTTGAACTTATTATCATATCAGCTGTTTCACTAACATAACATACCATACCATGGAGAATGAAACCAAGTGAGTGAAATGCCTAGACTAGACCTTAGGGTTCAGGTTATTCCAACTCAGAAATCTTTGGGGGAATGCAAATATTTGTGTATGCGTCGAAAAGATTTGGATATCTATCTCATATTGTATTAGGGGATTAAGCTCTACGCTCTTTGTCAGATTAAAATTGTATTAGCAACTCAACAAGGATTGATTTGAGTATGCGTCTTATATAAGTAGGAGAGCCTTGAGAGTTTGTCAGACATCATACATACAGACATCATACAGTCAGTCGTTTAAATGGCTTTTGATTTTCGTTCAAAACCATATAATAGTGACGTGGTTTCAATCTAAACGCGCAGGCAAACAGCTGTTCTTTGTTGCACAACCAGCAGCCAGCCAGCCGACAGACAGTACAGCAGAGTAGCAAGAGCTAGAGGCGAAAACTGCGCAGTGGCAGGCAACCAGGCATTCACAAAGCCGCCCAACGAATGAATACAAGGTACAATATCAGGTTTAGCATTGGTATATTATAGACTTATAGAGAGACACCACGAAGAAGGCACCTTGATGATATTCGTCGTTCAGGTAGAACGCCACTAGTCATTTATATAATTATTGGGTTACATTTCTACGCATTTCGTTTATTGTACAGGTAGTGCGATAGTGGCGATTATATAAAGAGATTTTAAAAGAATTTCAAATATACGTTAGTCGTTAGTATGTAAGTACTTCAGGCGTTATCAAAGTGGAACAGTCCACTCTGCAGAAGACACTATACTTCTTTCGAAGGAAATATGACTCGATAAAGACGAGTAGTTACGATTATTAGAAAAAATAATTCAATAAAATCCCGGCAATAAATTACAAGCCAAACGAAACGAGACTAAACCAAATACATACACAGCGAAATAGGGAAAGGGCCAGCAAGCAAGGATGAAAAAGCGCGCTGGTGGTAATTGCATCCTTTTCCTATCCACCGCAATATTTTCGCTTACGCTCGCACTTGCGCTTGCACGTATAATATTGGATATTTTCTCGTATTTTATGTATTTCCTGTCGTATATCTACGTGTTTTCGTGTTTCATCGTTTCGGCCACGTTGCCACATTCCTATTCTATTCCATTTCATTTATAATATGGGTCGGTGATGCTAGAAGGAACACTAGCAAGCATCGCTCTATTTTCTCAAGTCCAGCCAAAGACCCCATTTTGCTTCCCACTTTGCAATTTTTCTCCTCGACCGATCGCAACAAACGAGCAGGCGAAGGATTCGAGAAGAGCCAGAAACAGCAATGCTTCTGCTTTCTTTGGTTTACCTCTTTGGCATTAGTTATGTTATAACAAGCATCTATTTTACCTCGCCATTGTGTGCGCTTGTAGTGATACAAGAGAGGTATTTCCATCACGTTTTCTTACCTTGCCTCACAATATGTCAAGCAATAAATAGTCGCCTGTTTCTTGGGAAACAGAACTGCCAAGGGTATTATGAGTGATTTCATTGCTGTTTATGTAGTTTATGCTAGTTTATCGCTTGTTTTGATAACAATTCAGGCACAAATTGCGTGCTGCGTGTGGGATTAATATGCTGAATATTGAAAGGGGGAAAGAAATCCGGTAGCGTAATGAAATGGCAAGGATTGAAAGTGTTTCGGCGCTTATGCAGTCAATAGTTAGATGAATAGCCGGTGGTCCAGCGGCGAGGTCGTCCGGACCGGAAAAGAACTCGGTCACTGACAAGCTGGACAAGCAAGGTGATTTATGTTGTGTGAAGAACTCGAGGGGCATACACAACGTCAACACAGCGCACACACACCAAACATGCCCGTCTACTATACGTCTTCTTACTTTGCTCTTTCTTTTCTTTTCTCTTCTCGTCATGTTTTTACCTGATCCGACGCCATTGGCTAAGATATTACGTCCGCGATAAGCGATTATATTATAGAATCTATATAAATACGTAGGAAGTGGGCATTTAATCGCCCTAAAAATTTCATTATCAGGTGATCGTCAGCCTGAGTGACATTTTCGAGAATATGCTTTTATTTGGCTTTCAACAGGTTACGGTTACGCGGTGTGTGCGGTGACCGCACGCGTTTCGGAATTAATGCGATTACTTAGGGATATTTATTCAGAATTTTAGTTACACTGGGGATTTTATTCCTTCCTATCATCATAAATATGAATGGAGTAGAATATCTATCAAAAATCAAAGCTATTTAGACGGCGACGGCGTATGGGGTTGTAAATAAAGTAAAATATGTATACGAAACGAATAAAATTACAACGTCAGGCAGCGATGTTGCTGTTGCTACTTTACTTGGAAAGGCCCAAGGTTATATTTCATGGATATCGTGGATTTGAAGGGCGAAGAACTGAACGGAATGGAATAGAACGGAACGTGGCGCATGGCGGGCAATCTTGTTGGTAGGTGTCCAACGCGTCGCTTGCACCCTTATTTATCTCGGAAAGTCTACTCCTAAGCTCCGCGCAGAGAACATTGGAATTGTACTGCTGATGCTGTGTTAAAATGTATACGAATGCAACGTGTTATACCTATATGTGGAAGTGCTTTGCAAGTTCTGCTCGCTTTCCTTTCCTTTCCTTTGCTTTGGTTCGGTTTGGTTTGGTTTGATTTTGTTTCTGTTTGGAGTGGAGTATAATATTCGAAGGAAAATTGCTTCGATTCGCGTTCCTCCTTGCACGCACTTGCTTATTACGCGGGTTGAAGATGTAGGCGCGCGGCTCTGTCGCACTCATGCATTTGTTCACCACTCCGGTTGTAGATCTATAGATCTTGGTGGGTTCTTCAGGCGTACGTGACGTCGAGTCATCAAAAGTTTGCGCCCGGCTTCTAGTTTGGTAGGGTGCTTTTGTTGTTCAATACTTGCTCTATGGAGGCTTGTTGCCCCTAATGCTTTGCGCCCCATGTAACTAACTCTCATTGAGGTATAATGTCGGTGCTGCTGAATTATAGACAGATATCAATTCAATTTCGATGTAAATGAATATGACTGACATTGGTTCGTGTATTTGAAAGGTGGGAAAAAGAAATTAATGAGCAGCGAGATCCGGAGATTTGTCAAGGAGCTCTTCTTACGACATGAATTAATTTTATTGGTTTTGTGGGAACATTTTTAAGATGTTTTGGTGTCACGTTCGTTCATGCTTTTAAAATAACTTAATTTAATTTAATTTACTTAGGTAATTGATTGATACACATTCTGCAATAGCTTAATTTAAAATTATGGTCGTAATTAAATGATTGCTTAATTAAAGTTCCTCTGCTAATTGGCAAGGTTGGTGCTTGTTTATTTGTTTATAATCGGCTAAAAAGTAGTAAAAAGGCTATTTCTGGAAATATGTTATATTAAAAATGCTATAAACGGAAACCAACAAGGTGGAAGAGACTTCTAGAAGACAAACAAGACACAATATAAAAATGTTAGGTTTTATTTGCAGGCGATGTACAGCGACGGTGCACGAAAATGCAGCTTGCTCATGCGTTATATTACCATACAATATGCGGCAGGATGTATTATAAAATATAATCATAATCATAGAAAACGGAGTGGAACTGAACTGAATGAACTGATAGGCCAGAGACAGGAAGGTATTGAGGTTACCATTCAATCGCACGTGTTTGATATGTAGGTGCAAGAATCTTTCTTCTCCGTCGCGACGGACGAGTCTATACCTATAAAATATCAGTTGAAAAACATTCAACATCCAACACCCTAGCGCAATTGAATGCCGGCGGAAAAGCGGAAGCAGCTGTCGTCATAATCAAACCGAGACTGAGACTGCACTGAGAGACTGTCTTCGACAATCTGCCACTGAGCAAATGTTACTTTTGTATTTAATAATGCCTACTCGTGGTTCTATATAAATATTACAAAAAGCGATCTTATTTTAGAACATATTTAAACGACGACATTCAATTTGATTATTTCTATTTCTGATGGAAATGAAACATCCGTGATATTGTAGTTAAAACACATGATATCAAAGCGGCTTGAATGACATTCATTGCACTTTTTTTTCGTCGGTCGGTCGTTGGGGAGGTTTTATTCGTGAACAAATTATTCAGGACGAATGCGAGTGTGGGAATTTATGCGGGCACAAAAGAGCGCTTTAATAATATGCGCGGAAAGTCACCTGGCGCGCGCTTTTTGAGGGCAGATTGCGAAAGCATCGGAGCGGAGTCGAGGCCGGCCAGCCGCCCCTAATGCGGCTAACTGCTCCGCACGGCTCCGTGTTGGAGCGCGCGTTTGTAAAATATGCAAAAGCAAACAAAAACTGTCGACGACAATACGCACGAACACATTGGCTTGGCTTCGCTGTGGTGTACGTGCATCTGGCCAAGTGCAATTGTAAAAGGGCACATGTTCACACACTATTGCCGTACAGTGCAGTGTGTATGGTGCAGTGCGCAGTGCACTGAACGAAGGAACGATGAATATTATCAAAGGCAAAGGCAGAGAGCTCAGCTCTTCACGAATGCGGATCGCATGGCATGGCATTGCATGGCAGCAAGTCTGCCAGAGAGTCGTAGGTTTCTTTTCAATTTTATGCGTCGAGCTAGAAATGCAATGCAATGCAATGCAATGTAATTGAGGCAAAGCGCGATGCATTAACATACAAATGTTTTCAAAAGGGTGGCTTATAACTAGAAACTATGGCGATAACTTGTATGCGCGTAAAGCACCTCGAACTCTCGAGCTGTTCTAAGGGCATGGGAAAGAATTTACTCGTTTATGTAAATATATCGAGAATGGAGAGCGAAGCAGAACACAAAAAGAAATTTCAGTGCAGGCGCAAGAGCAAGCGCGAAAAAAATGTACATGTTAAATTTACTTTGGCGCTTTTGCTTGTGTGGTGTTGATAGAAACATGATGCGCATAAAGCATGAAGAAAATGAAATGAAGTGTATTTATTGGACATGCTGTGGGATTCTATGGCGTGTGGATAGTGTGCGCGCGGACGGACGGTGTTTAGTTTAAAAGTTTAAAGCACATTGCACCGACAATGAACAGCTGTTCGTCTGTTGCGCTTCGATGCGATGCAGTGCGGTCGAACGAACGGTGCACCTACAACTTTGCATCGCGTCGCGCGACGGTGGGCTAGAGATAGAAAGCAATACAGGCACAGCCTGCTGGTTTTGCCTGCGAGTGGCGAGCACCTTTTTGTGCTGAGCTGCTTGTTCTGTTCATATTCAGTCAGGTACACACTGAAGATAGTGTGTAGCAGCTTTTGCAGCTATCGGACGGACTCTATGCATGCATGAAGTGTACGTAAAATTCTGTTTCATGAGCACTCGCACGTACACATCGTTCGTTCACATCAAGAGACATACTTATGCATGCTTATCTTGCCGTATTAGGTTTGATAGAAAAATCGTAATTTCTACCTATTCACACAAGTTACCGAATTTGTACAGATATGTACATTTGTACAAGGTACATTGAAACTAAATCAGATATAAAAGAGGAAAATTAAAAGGCACTTCATTATTCATTCAATTGGGAAAACATGGAACTATTAATATGGACAAGTACGTGGTAGAGAGTAGTTGAATGAACCCGAAAATTAAGGTGAATGCCAGAAGAAGGACGCGTATAAAAAGCAGCCCCGAGCGAAGGGTGATGGTGATGTAAGCAAGGGAGCAACCCCGGCCGGCGCACATTGTGGCCGATACGTTTTTCTCCGGGCATCGCCTTGTAACTCCAAAACTAGTGATCAGATTCGGATGCTTTTTGATT
>NBZA01000174.1:0-11570 GCA_003054995.1 Aleochara bilineata
TTGGATGACGCTGTGCACACGGCGATTTTGACGTTGAAGGAGAGTTTTGAGGGGCAAATCACTGCGGATAATATTGAAGTGGGCATTTGTGACAGTCAAGGGTTCCGGCGTCTGGACCCCTCACACGTCAAGGACTATTTGGCGAATATTCCTTAGGTTAAGGTTAATGAAGTAACATTTACAATTTTTGGTTTGCTATTGCATTGAATACACAATAAAATACAATTAAACATCAACAAATTGTATTTTCTAATGACCTATACTATTGAATTTTGTTAGGGTAGGTTAACATTGTTTGTGGAACTGAGATTCCATGTTCTCATCAGACTCTGTTTGGTCTTCATTCACTGGATTGGTCGTTGGAAAAGATGGGATCAAACGATGTAAGAAGTTTTCTAGAAGGTTTGGAAGTTTTTTGAGTAAACTTTTAGTTTCAACGCTGCCTAGCAGTTCTTCATATTCATGTATTCCTGGTTGATCCGATTCCATTTTAAATTGCACATCATTGAATAATGGATTAAAGTTTTCTAGGATTTCCGAAGGTTTTTCTTCTTTCTCATCACATCTTGGAACGGTTTCTTGTGGAAATATCGGGGATTCGTTACTGGATGGCATTTCATCTATTGAGGCAAGTGTTAAAGACTCTTCTGGTTCTGCAGTAATTGGCAAAAAAGGTATTTCAGGATCACTTTCTCCAGAAGACTTAAAAACCACTGGAGGTTGCTTGTTGTTCAAGGGAAACTGCCATTGGAACGATGATGATTGTTGAGAAGCGTCTTCTGGTTCAGAGTCAGGATCGTCCATTATTGGGTCAGTGCGTGGCGTCCAGCTGTCGCATTGCTGCAGAGTTGCACCTACGAGCGATAATAACGTGAATAACGCGATACTCAGCTTTGACATGTCTATTTAATGCGGAAAACTTGGTCGCAGTGCGCAAATACTCACGAGTTGCTTAAAAGGGCACAGTTTTATACTTTCAAACAATGCCAAATATTGCATTGTATCCCATTACGTTCATGATGGAGTTTTCATCTGATCGTTTTCATATTTAATTAAGTTTTCTGTTGTTTCCTAAACAAGCTATCAATAAGGACTCACACCTTTTCATACATACTTGATGTAATTTAAGAGCGGGCTTTTTTGTAATTTTGTATTTTTTGTATGATGCTCTGAAGAATAGTCAACAAAAAGTGATATATGTGCAGATATCCTGCCTGCAATATAATATAATCCAACAAAAATAATTTTGCGTTAACATGGCAGGTAATTACCGGTTGCATTGTTAACATTCACAACCATTTCATAAATTAACTGCTATGTAGTTTACTTAATAATATTCAAAAGCTATATAAACTATAATTGAACAATCATGGCTTATTGATATCAACAAATAAAAAGATTTTATAATTCACACGATAGTGCTGAACAATAGCCAACATTCCTGCAATAATACGCACGTTTTAGCTGAAGACGCATAACGTACAAGCGCAATGTTTGCAACCAAGGATTCTTATGGGAATATGATATTCACGTATTTTGATAGTTACTCTACGTCTTTTTGTAACTGTACCTTAAGTAATAAGCAATAATGATAAAACTAAGTTGACAATCAACAGTTTTTAAAATTGCAAACAGAAAAATAATCATTTTACAACTCTGATAATGTCAAATAAATCTGCGAAAGCAGAATTTAGTTTTGTTGTTCCTGGAATACTCAAACCTAATTCAAAATAAATACTGCCATACGCAAATATCCTAACAATAACAATTACACACTTAAATTATTGTTTATTTATCATGTCCGTTATCTATTTATATTATTTATTATTTTTTAAGCACTCTTTCATAAAATACGTATTCAAGTTCGTATAAATACCCAGCAAATATAATTGGTTGTTGAACAAACATTGAACACCTTTAATATGAAGCTGATTCTGGTTCTAACTTTTTGCCTTTGCATTGCCAATGGTAAATATGACGTCCCTATTAATAATCTATGATATATCATAACAATGATTAATAATTCATAATTGATTATACAGCGAAAAGCAATGCAATGATGAATGAAGAGGGCGGAAAAATTGTGGGTGGAAAAGAAGTGCCCATCGGTCACTATCCACACCAAGTAGCTCTAGAAACAAGAGGTGGTGAATTCTGTGGAGGTAGTTTGATCTCTCTGGATTATGTCCTCACCGCTGCCCATTGCCTCGAAGGGTCGTTTGTCACCGACCTAAAAGTCCGTACCGGCTCCAGCGATTATACCACTGGCGGTCAACTTTTCAAGGTAAGTTGGTTATATGTCCATCCAAAATACAATTCCCGGACGTTCGACTACGACGTTGCCATCCTCCGCTTGGCCAGACGGGTAACTATTGGAGTGTCTATTCCACTCGCAAATACATCCGGGCCTGCCAATGGAGAATCCATGTGGGTGACTGGTTGGGGCGCAACCAAAACAGGTGGAAAAATCACACGCAAACTGCGTGCGGTTCAAGTGAAAGCCGTCAGCTTGAAAGAATGCAGAAATGCGTACGGAGACAGCATCATCACTGGCCGCATGTTATGCGCTGCAGCACCAAAAAAGGATGCATGCCTGGGGGATAACGGTGGTCCTCTCATATCTAACGAACGCTTTCAGTACGGGATTGTATCCTGGGGCAAAGAGTGCGCGTCAGCGGCTTACCCTCGAGTCTATACCAATGTAGCCAACCCAAGCATTCGCAGTTTCATTCGACAGAAAACAGGCATTTAAGGCATTTGATTGTCACCTTCTTACTGTACTGAATAATAAAAACATGATTAACTGAAATGTTTATTGTATGTATGTACAAAATTCAGAAATTGTTGATCATAATTAGTCGGAGAGACCACTTCTAGAATATATATGGGAAATTCATAATGTTGCTGTAAATCTGGCAAAGAATCAAATGTCTCTTTGATGCTATGCATTGCACGAGAAACCGTTTCTATTGATTTGCGTAGTAATCGAATAACACCCTGACAGCAAAGTACAACACGGAATAACTGAGTAATAAGCAATAATGATGAAACTAACTTGGCAGTTAACAGTTTGTAGAATTACAAACAGAGAAATAAACACTTTACAACTCTGATAATGTCAATTAAATCCGCGAAAGCAGACAAATATTTGAAATAGTTTCGTTGTTCCTGGAATACATAAACCTAATTCAAAATAAATACAGCCATACGCAAAAATCCTAATAATAACAATTACATACTTAAATTATACTTTCTTTATCGTTCCGTTTCATGTCTGTTATCTATTAAGTATTATTTATTATTTTTTAACCACTCTTTCATAATACATATACGTATTTACGTTCGTATAAATACTCAGCAAACAAAATGGGTTGTTAACAAACACTGAACATCTTTAACATGAAGGTGATTCTGGTTCTAACTTGTTGCCTTTGCATTGCCAATGGTAAATATGACTTCCCTATTAATAATCTAGTGATATATCATAACAATGATTAATAATTAATGTTTATACAGCGCAAAACAATGCAACAACGAATGAAGAGGGCAGCAAAATTGTGGGTGGAAAAGAAGTACCCATCGGTCACTATCCACACCAAGTAGCTCTGGAAACAAGAGGTGGTGGTTTCTGTGGAGGTAGTTTGATCTCTCTGGAGTATGTCCTCACCGCAGCCCATTGCCTCGAAGGGTCGGATGTCACCGACCTAAAAGTCCGTACCGGCTCCAGTGATTACAGCACTGGCGGTCAACTCTTCAAGGTAAGTTGGTTATATGTCCATCCAAAATACAATTCCCGGACGTCCGACTACGACGTTGCTATCCTCCGCTTGGCCAGACGGGTAACCATTGGAGAACCAATTCCACTCGCAAATATTTCCGGTCCTGCAAATGGAGAATCCATGTGGGTGACTGGTTGGGGCGCAACCCAAACAGGTGGAAAAATCACACGCAAACTACGTGCGGTTCAAGTGAAAGCCGTCAGTTTAAAAGAATGCAGAAATGCATACGGACAAAGCACCATAACTGACCGCATGTTATGCGCTGCAGCACCCAAAAAGGATGCATGCCAAGGGGATTCTGGTGGTCCTCTCATATCTAACAACCGCATTCTGTACGGGGTTGTATCCTGGGGCAGAGAATGCGCGTCAGCGGTTTACCCTGGAGTCTATGCCAATGTAGCCAACCCAAGCATTCGCAGTTTCATTCGACAAAAAACAGGCATTTAAGGCATTTGATTGTTACCTTCTTACTGTACTGATTAATAAAAACATGATTAACTGAAATGTTTATTGTATGTATGTACAAAATTCAGAAATTGTTGATCATAATTAGTCGGAGAGACCACTTCTAAAATATCTATGGGAAATTCAAAATGTTGCTGTAAATCTGGCAAAGAATCAAATGTCTCTTTGATGCTATGCATTGCACGAGAGACAGTTTCTTTTGATTTGCGTAGTAATCGAATAACACCTTGAGAGCAAAATACAACACGGAATAACTGAGTAAGTAAATACATCAAACCAACGAGAAAGTTAGTCAAGAGTGGCAAACCGACAAGAACTATTTCTTGTGCAGGCTCAACTGTTACAAGATGGTGGCATTTGTCAAAGAAATATCGATGAATTTCGAATGGTGTTCGACAGTTTATCGTAGCAAAATCAATAACTTTTACATGACATAAAGTTAATTGATTTGACGACATATTGAATAAAGACAAGCTCACTGTCCGGTTGTGCCTGCTTTTCTTACGCATACTTAAACGTTGTAAGTCTGCGAATCTGGAATTCGCGATTTTCACAAGCTTTTTGCCCACAACCACTTGCGTCTGTATCGGAACGCAATGACTGTAATAACAATAAGTACGATAACGAGCGATGTCTTTTTTCTTAAAACAGCGTGTATCAAACTTGGTCCATTCAACCAATTTCCGGTTGTAATTAATTGTGCACATGGTGCACAAATCAAAATATTGTTTAGCTATCTCTTGGTTTAAATTACTCTTACGATTATATTCCAATTGTGAGCACCGAAAGTGCTTAATATTTTCTTCGATAACAAATATTTGCTTATGCATGAAATACTCCGAGCAAGCGCAGACCTGCGTGAGAAAATCAACGTTGATTTCTGATAGCGCAAACATTGCGCTGTTACCATTCGGAGTTTTGTAGTAATCTTGCAAATGCGACCAAATGTGAGATAACACATGCAAACCCTTGAACTTCTTACAAATCACATAATTTTCAGAGTTTCCGCCCTTGGAGGATATGGGTTTCACCACAGACACGTCATTGAATGCGCAACATAGAAGATACAGCAAACAAATGGTTTCATGTTCGAATGCAGTGAATATCTTGAGGAAGAAAGTGCCGCCTTTCTTTAGGATACTCATGGCTGTCATAGCGTTACAGTAATGTAAATACGCCACCTGGAGTTCTTGATTCCCTGGATCGTTCATGCAGTCTAAACTTCCATCCGCAGTTACCAAATCAACTTCACCCACGTTGTCTTTTACTGTTTCAGTAATCCATTTAGAATTGTAATGTTTCGTAATATCGCCGGTGTTGTCAGGACCAAAAAGCCAATGATCCATGGTACGAATGATTAACTGGTCATTTGGTACCATGGCGTTCGTTGAATTACCTTCATAATAAGGATTCAATGTGTTTGCGTACCAAATGAACTACATGATAAATATTTGATAAATATCTGGACTATGTATTCCCGCAGGAAACTTACTTGAATGTTCTCATGCCTACTTGCTAAGTAATGGTTCAATGCAGAGATGAATCCTCCAGGTGCTTCACACAAATGCAGACTTTTTAGTGTTCCTGATGTTAATGCCTTTGCAGGCAAAAGGTCGAATCGACAAAGGCACTCGTAGAACTTAGCCCAAGCCTAAAAAACGTTGAACACATTAATTAACTAATTATAACTCCAGATTTCGATTTATGTATTCATACTTGAGTGCAAACTTCAGGTTTGTATTTCATCTTTATTCTCATGATAATTGGTGTACTAGGATCCCGTTTCCTCGTATGTGCGGACCACGTCTCTAAATCATAAATGCTTAACTTTCCTTTCACACCATTTAAAACTGTTTTTCGCTTTTGTTGAGCATCCAAATGCCATTTTTCACTAGCAAATGCATTTTGAGGAAGACACCACGAGTCATTTCGCTGAAATTGATACATTTTGTCGAGGTAATCCATGGATTCGGACTTTTGCTGTATTCTGTTCATTGCAACTATTTTTCATATAAAAATATTGTTTATTATAAAATTTAGTGAACTCCCGAGGTTCTTTATGGGCTTCATGCTCAGGTTATGGATGCGTTTATGTAGGCAACTTGTCTTGCACAAGTTGGTAAATATTTAAATAAATTTCAACAACTTTAGTTATCACGTTATTATATTAAGTTATCCAAAGTTCTACAAATTTGCGGTAGTAATTGCACAATGAGAAAATATCAAGTTCAAGATTCCCACGAAAGTGCAACTGCACAGAAAGTGGGTAATCACCAATAATCAAGAGATTAACTAGCGCGCTTTGTTATATATATGTAGTTCCCAATTCATTTCAGTACCAAAATTTCATCGAATCACCGCACTAATAATGCATTGGTTTATAGTCTTAATCAGTTTGCTTTTAATCATCGCGTACTTTTGTGCGGCATCTAAATTCAAATATTGGAAGAACTTTTCCAAAGTGAACACGATCAACAAACCACTTTTAGTGACTTTATACGAGTTTGCAACGAACTGGAGGCTCTCGACGCATGTGCTGCAACTTTATGCAACATGCCGAAACAACAACTGGGATTATCTTGGGCATTATTTATTCACGCGCCCACTGCTCGTGGTCTCCTCTCCAACTATGATGAAAGAAATCGTTGTAACGCGAAACAAGCAGTTCCGGAACCGCGGTAGTTATCACAACAACCCGGAAGACAGCCAGAATCTGAATCTGTTCAATATGAAGGACGACGAGTGGACCAAATGGCATAAACTTCTCATCGATTGCTTCTCCATTTCGAATTTAAAAGCGTACGTTGGGGTGTTTCGAAAATACCTAAACATTGATAATATTGCGGGCAAAGAGATCGACTTCTTTAAAGTAACAAACATTTATGCATATTGCGTTGCTCAGGATTTATTTCTTGGGGTGAATACTGATATCTACGATGACAATGTATATAAGCATTTGAAAAATATATTTTGTCCTGGATTTCTGGACAAACTGGGAGATATTCTGGGATATTACTCGCCAGGCATGTTGCAAATGTTCAACCGTCCTGAGTTCCCCAAAGCAGTGTTTACACATGTGACTAGAACGCTTAAGAAATCCATGAAGAACGATGATCTATCACAGGAATCTCTGCTTAAACAATTATTGGATCGCAAGGATGAAGAGAATTTGAAAGAAGAAGAGATCATTGGAGTTCTTTCTGGGTTATTTGTTGGAGGTTTGAAGTCCATGACACCATTACTGACGTATGCTTGTTATGAACTTGCCAAGTCACAGGAATGCCAGAATAAACTGAGAACTGCCATCAAGGATTCAATGGAGATGCACGGGGAGATGTCCTATGAGGCTCTCCGAGACATTGTTTATCTCGAACAAGTTTTGGATGGTGAGTTGCAGAGTTTTTTACATTTTTGGGTTGTAAAAATGTATGATTTTTGTTCTTTTGCAGAGATCATGCGGCTTTATAATGGAGGACCTCTTTTAATTCGGGAGTGCAATGAGACCTGCACTTTGGAATCGAATGGGCTTCTTATAGAGAAAGGAGTTCTGGTCATCGCATCTCTTCGGGGGATGCTCATGGATCCTGAGTACTTTCCCAATCCAACGGAATTTATTCCCGAACGGTTTGACTGTCGTGAGAATATGAAAGGGTTCTTCCCTTTTGGCGTGGGTCGTCACACCTGCATCGGGAATAAATTTGCTATAATTCAAACCAAATTGTTCTTGTCCGAATTGATACTAAAGTATAAACTTTCTTTGAGCGAATCTACCAAAGAAAAGTCCATCGATAAATGTAATCGGCTTTCAGATAAACAAATTTTCTTAGATGTTATTGCTCTATAAGTGTTGTTGTTTTTAATTATTGTTTGTTTCAGTATTAATATATAATAATGTGTTATTTTATTAATAGACTAAATCAAATCTTTTTATCAACTAATATATCAAAAGTTTTGAACAATTATTTCGTCTTCAGTGCCCTCTACATAAATACAGAAAAGAAAACCTAACCACAAAAAACAATTCAGACTTCAAGCTTAAAACCAGCAAATTAAAGGTGGAATTGTGTTGAGTTCTTATAATGATAGCTGTGCATTGTGGTAAATATAATTGCAAATTATCTTGCACTTTACAACATTTAATTATTGTCAGGTGCAGGGAGTCATCATGCAAATAAACATCCCAAGTACAGACTCCTCTGCAAAAAAGCTTGCCGTGCAGGGATTTCTGTTCTGAAATCTGGTGGTTCTGCCTTAGAAGCTGTAGCAGCTGCTATAAAAGGTATATATTTACAATTACTCAATAATTTATGTTACGTTTATTTGATTACAGTTTTAGAAGATGACTCAATGACAAACGCTGGCTACGGCTCAAACTTATCCACCCTTGGGAAAGTGGAATGCGATGCTGCCATAATGGACGGCAGTACTTTACTGTACGGTGGCTGTGGTTGCACAACGACGATCAAAAACCCGATTGAACTCGCGGTTGATTTATGCCAGAGACAAAAGAACAAACTGCCAGTGGGTCTTATCCCGCCGTCTCTTTTGGTGGCCGAGGGCGCACATCTACATGCTGTGAAATACGGCATTAAAACCGTGAATAATAGTCAATTGATCACAAAGAGAGCCAGGAGGAAGTTGCTTTCTTATGGCAGCTTATTAGATAGGCTTGAACATCAAGACAAAGTGGCAAGTGGTGGCAATAAGTCTGAAGAAACAATGACGAATGGTAGGTTAGATACAGTTGGGGCAGTTTGTTGCGACTTGCAAGGAAACGTAGCGGCTGGCTGCAGTAGTGGAGGGTTATTACTCAAACGACCTGGACGAGTAGGTCAAGGAGCGCTGTATGCAAGCGGTGTTTGGGCCGACAGCTGGGATAAAGCTGAAACGTCCGTGGCGGCGACTACAAGTGGGTGCGGGGAATACTTGGTGCGAACACAGTTAGCCAAGGAGATTTGCCACGATTTAAAACAATCTTCTTTCCCTACGCCGGACCTTGCCAAATCCGTTCGACTGAAGTTCCTCGAATCAAGATATCTACAGTCAGTGACTGAGAATAAAAATGCTGGTGCTTTAGTTGTACATGTTTTGCCAGGCGGTGATGGCACCGTTTTATGGGGTCATTGCACATCGAGTATGGCAGTTGGTTTTATGAACTTGGAAGATTCCAAACCAAAAGTATGCTTCGTCAAAGGCCATACATATTTCTCGGTCTCTTATTTAAATTTGTCATTTCAGGGTGTTGTTTCCATGCTTCCACTGGGCAACAATGAAGGCCAGAGTGTAATGGTCGGCGGTGCTAACTTTAAAATCAATGCACCGCCTCCTCCCTGTAGTGTTTTAAACAATGACTGATAATAATGTCGGTAAGTGTGTACATTTTTTATATTATACAATTTAAAAAATATTATTAAACGGTTAAATAACCTTAAATCTACATATAAATATGCATGTCGTATGTATATATAAAAACAAATACAATACGCCATCAGTTATAATGTATATCATGTGTATAAAAACTGGTATATATATATAGCATAAGAGCGCATAAGACACAGAATTAATCACATTTCCTCCTAAAACGGATAGTTTGTTAACGTTTGTGTGCGTTTTCGTTATAAACATGAACCTAACTAACCTGGATATGAACCTAACTAAATTCAATTTAAGTACATGATAATACTTAGAAAACTAACAAATAAATCATTTTAGTAATAGCAGGCAAGATTAAGTATGTAGCAACAAATGCATGTTAAAAAGCTGCGCAATGATCAAGTCATGTTTAGCCTCTTATGTGACCTAAACTCCAGGAACTTTATCGCCAATTTCGAATAATGTGAGATCTATTTTGATTTTGCTCGTTTTGTTCATGTAAATCTATCACAAGTTCAGTTTGATTTTGATTATGCGCTATCGCTATGGTAAAGTAAGTAATGCTGCCCATAAATTATTCGCTTATTGAACTGCGAAGTCTTAAAACTAAACGCAACCGTACTCGTACCAAATTGCGTTTTCTTTGGCATTGTTCTCGGCGCCGGAAGTTGTCGACACGCTATTGTTCTTCGGCGCACTCTGGTTTTTGTCTGCTTCAACCGGAGCCGAGTTCGTTGTCGTGCCACCACCGCCGCCGGTGCTTAAGACAGTAGATATCCGATTGTAGACCAACAATGGCGGGTTGGTAAAATTGTTGTTGCTTGCGACCGTGCTTCCGGCATTCGTGGGCGTCGTCGACGTGTTCGGATCGTCTTCCGACAGATACACCGTGCGCCGCGTGCCCACCGAGCCCAAACTCAGCGGCGCAATTTCGCCCGCGATACTGTTACGATGATCACGATGACTCCTTCGAAGGGCGACTTCATCCCGTGGTTTCAGGCTTCCAACCACCATAGTTGCGCGTTTGAAGTTGTCTGCAGTGGGCTTTTCTTCCGCCGTACTGTCAGATTCATTCTCCCCTGAATCGCCTGATTGCGTTAATCGGATAGTATCCTCATGATAGCTCCGCCGATGCCGACTGGGTATCTTATTCAAAGCCTCGGTGGCTTTGCGCATGCGACGTGCAAGTGTGGCCCCTAACCCACGCTTTTTCCCTGATGCATTGTCCAGCTTCTTATAATGCTCCATGATTTTCTCTTCCAGCTTCTCCTTCTGCCGACAAAGATTGTTCAGCTTATCTGTGAAATGCTTCTCTTCCATGTGATAATGCTGTTTGTCCTCCAGAGAATGCATCAGAAGCGAATGATATTGCGAGAGCAGCTTGGAAACGTGATCCATCAACGCGCGCCGGTCCGTATCAATATTATGATTCATTTCCAGCAAGATATCGCAATGTTTGCGCAGCTTTTCGTTCTCTTCCTGAAGAGCGCCCAAGACGTCACTACGACTGTTCAATTCGCCTTGCATCTCGGAGTTGCCCAACCTCAATCGCAGACTCTCGCTCTTCAGCGACTTGTTCTCCTCCTGCAGACCCTTATATTCAGTCTTTAGGCGGTCATTAGCAGTAAACAAATTGCGGAAGTCATCTTTCAGCTTAGAATGTTCAGTGCGCAAGTTACACAAGCTCTTCGACTCGTTTTTGAGCGCTTCCTTCTCCAACTCCAACGTGACCACCTTCTTCTCTAGGGTGTTGGTGGTTTCCTTCAAAGTGCGCACTTCAATGCGCAAATCCCTGGCGGTCTTCTTCACTTGCTCCTGCTCCTTGGTGAGCTCCTCGTATTCAGCGTTCAGTTGTTCGTAAAGTGTGCGAATCGTGACTTGATCATGCAGCAGGGTATCATGTTTGGCGCTGTAACTCTCATTCAGTTTACTCAATTCCTCCTTCTCAGCCAC
>NBZA01000177.1:7090-19354 GCA_003054995.1 Aleochara bilineata
TTGTATGTATCAGTTTAATTTAAACAAAAGTGCTGCAAGTGACATATACACCCCAAACCACCCCAACCAACCTCACTCATCTTCCGCGTTTATTCTATCTGTGACTGCGAATAAAAACATTGTGTTGTTCGTTCGTTGGCTGGTTAGCATGTATATTTGTAAATCTGCGCCTGCGGGTAATTTTCTGTTATACCTAGTAAATTATAGAGAAAAATAATCAGAGGAGGGACCTGCGCCGACCAGCGTACACGTGCTGTCAGTTGAAATTATGATACATTAATTAAAATTTTCGCGTTCGATGCTCTTTGTACATACTAGGCGGATGCAAAACAACGGGCGAATTTACGTACGCTAGGATGACCGGGATACCATGGGGTGGCATTCGACTGTATTGGATTGTAGTACATATACTGTAAGGTCGCTACCACGCGTACATAACGCTTCGTTAAGAGCGTGAAAGCAGGAAAAAATCGGTGATTTGTCGACACAAACCTTTATCATTAACATTTTTACAATTCGCAGTGCGCTTTGCTAAGCATTTAAGGTCAAAAATACACAATGCAGCAGAGATTTTCACATCTATAAAGAACAAATAATGATTGCGTGTATGTTGGGTTGTATACGTGCCACCGAGCTGAAAAACATCCATTTTTAGGTTCGCTTTAAATTATGCATTTTCGTTTGATGTCCAGTCGGCTGTCAGTCTGGATCACAGTCAGAGGGTCATGAGTTATCAATTTTCCGCTTTTGCGTTGCGTTGCTTTGTGCTAATTGCATCCGCGAATCAGAAAATATCTACCGGGAACAATAAAGAGAACGACGATAAGGACGATAGCCAGTAGCCGGTCGAAGTGAAGAATCAAAGTGTCAACAAACAAAACGGAATTACGGATGCGAAAGAGAGGGTGTCTGAACACAAAGAGCCCGCGGGGACACCGAATCAATACCCAAGGGGAAACGCACGACAACGACGCGTTCGTGGGTGACGTCACGCTTTTCTTAGCGCCATTCGCACCCAAGGTGATCGGCCCGCTCGGCTCTTCTTTTCTGGCACTGGCAGTGCGCGCCTCACTTACCTTTTTTCGCGTTTAAATCGTCGGGTAGTATCGTCGGCGGCGGGCTGAGAGGCTGCAATGGGAACGGGCTGTTGCCGGTGGTCGCAGAGTACCAGGGCGACGGACGCCAGCCGCTCTGGCTGCCGTTCAGCAGCCGCAATTTATCGTAGACGGTGTCGCCGTTGTTCGCCGAGGAAGACACTTGCGGTGGTTGCGCCGACTGCTCCTTCTGGGCAGCCAAGTTTCGCAGCACGCGGTTGATTGATGATACCTGAAATCAACAAACATTTTACTTTACTTCAAATCTTTGCGTAACAATTTATGCATAAATTAAATAAAGTTCAATGAGAAATGCATGCAGGCGCGGAGCGGAACGCGTTAATCTTCCAGAAGATCTCTATTTTTCTGATTATAATGAGTTGAAAGCTGTGCGTCGCGTCGCCGACGCTGACACCGACGCCGATGCCGATGTCAATGCCGTCAATGAATTGTGCTGCAGGTTCATCTTATAAAGACCTCCGCGGGGGTCCAGAATGCGAACAGCAGCCAAGCTAAGCCAGTCATTTGCGAGTTATGAATAAAAAGCGCACGACCCCGAGGACAACGCATTTTTCTTCTGATGATTCTTTAGTTAGTGCCAGAGGAACGCTCCGATTCCTGGAGCCCTTCGTTCACTCCACTCGTCGCTATGCCCTCTTTCCATCCATTCTTTCTTCATCTTTTACCTAGCGCGTAATCTCGCTTATTGAAGAAATGGAAATGAATTATGGATTTTCCATTAAAATTCAGTGAAAATTCCTCAATGCATTCACATTCGCTTCATAGGTAATTCTTGCTTAATTCTTATTGTTTTCACTGTGCGTGAGAGTAAATCTAAGCAATCCTATCAATCTTCAAAAACAATTCAAAGTGGCAGAAGAAAGCAAACTAAATCTACTCTGAGGGGGAGCAATCCAATCCAATGCATTGCAGTGCGTTTTAATTGTCCCTCAATTGGAATATTTACAATACTCGCGTCGCGCTTTATTATCGCTCGCATTAAAGAAATGAACGTCTCAGTGAGTCGTCCCCCTGTTCCCGAGTGTATTACTTCACATTCGATTTGAATGTCAATTCAGAATGAACTGTCAATGCAATGTCAATACCTTGAGACCACCTTACATGTGAAACACGCATTCGCATTCGCATTCTCATTCGCACTCCCTGGGAAAGTTTTTGAGGGTTGAGGGAAAAATTTAATAATTTCCTTGATGCATTAAATTTAAAGCTTTGAAGACACGCGTCGAACAGCAATTTTTAAATATTTATTGGGGATCGTTATCGCGATTTAATTCAACGCTGTCTGCGAAGTACTTAACGACAAGCGAGTGGCTTATCGACGAGTGCAGCGCAGCGTCTGAACAAATGTTGCAACTCTCAGCTTATGAGCGTGCAATTGATGCTTCAATTTCGCTCGCAATGAATGCAATGTGCGAGCCGCGTGGCTGGCACGTGTCTGTGCCGGGGATTATTGCACATTACATATTACAAACATATCAGCCACCCTCACTCGCTATTTTTCTTGATCATTTACATGGAGATAAGACTTCTTCCGTCTTCCGCGTTGGGCATTGTATAGCCGTTATTAAAATATTAAATTCCGGTGGATAATCAGAAACAATCGAGATGTGCATCAAATATAAGTACAT
This sequence comes from Aleochara bilineata, assembly GCA_003054995.1. Classification (NCBI taxonomy): domain Eukaryota; kingdom Metazoa; phylum Arthropoda; class Insecta; order Coleoptera; family Staphylinidae; genus Aleochara; species Aleochara bilineata. Next base: position 9,834 of record NBZA01000177.1, read on the forward strand.
ATAGGAATGGGAATAGGAAAGCGTGACAATTTATAAGTCAATATTAGCTTTAGGTCAAGGATGGCGGTAAAAGGGCTTTAGCATTCGTCGCAGTCACGCTTCGTCGGCCGTCTGCCGATGCGCATCGTCTTGTCTGCTCCAAGTTTGGCGGCAGTAGCAGTGGCAGCGGCAGCGAAGGATTCTGTGCAGCTTCTGCAGGAAGAGCACTAACAGCGGCAAACACGTGGTAAATCTATGCACCCTTCGCACTTCTCTTTACGCTTTGCTGCGTACGACCCCTCTCGCATTACACAGCACAATTCCTCCTACTTTTCCTCTTCAAGTATCCGCAGAAAGCCAGTTGTGCTTGAGCCTAAACATCCAGAACCTCATTGACTGACGAACGCCACCGTCGCCGTCGCGAACTTTTTCAAATATGAATTAAATATCCTGAAAATTGGTGATGAAAGAAAAACTTGAGCGAAATATCGAGAAAGAAAGATCGTAAATTGAATTTCAATTTGTATGGAATAAAATATGCGTATTGTGGACGCGCTGCGCAGCGCACCACTGCCTTGTGGCTGCGAATGGAATTGATGCGATTTTATTTTTATATTATCAATGATGATTCCCGAGGCAATCGGCGCAATAAAATATGAGCAGATAAATTGCGACGGAGCGGTTCGGTGGTGTGGTGGCAGACGTGCTGTAAGGCTGTAAGACTATAGCAGGCGGCAGGGTGAGTTGGCGGCGGCAGCGGTGGCGGCTTGCCTGATATGAGCAGCAGCAGCAGAGAGCTAGGGGAGCGAGCGTTTTAAACCTGATTCCTCTCGCTTGACTGGCTGGGAGCCGGTCCAATCAATGCAGTCCACCCCCGCAAAATTGCATACAGTTTTCTACGCTTTCTACTCTAAACTCGCTACACATTTACGAAAATATCTGCATGTGTCACGATTTCATTTTGCGAACAAGTTCTCCGTAAAAAAACAAGAAGTGCTCAAAAAATACTAGCAATTTAAAAGTTGTTTAAACTTTGAAGACTATAAGTAATGTAAGTAATAAACGTCTTCTTAGATATAAAGACTCACGCTGGGAATGTTGTCGTTCGTGCAGACGCCCTCTTGCAGTAATCGGTCGCGGATTTCCCATGCAAAAATCGACGGGCACTCGCGTTTGTACGCCGAAATCTTGGACACCACTTCGGCGGTGGCGACACGCGGTTTTGAGCCGCCTATCGCTCTGGGACGTATCGACCCCGTCTCGTAATATCTATAAATATGAAAGCACAAGAGAAGCGTTAAAACCAAGCATGCAGATGAGCTATAATGTGTTCCAATCAATACCAAAACGGGAAAAACATAGTCAACTGCCAGCTGACAGAGAGTGGAGAAGGAAAGTGCATGTTCTCACCTTCCTAAAATTTTCGAGACGCATCCGTTGGACACCTGCAGTATACGGGAAATATCGCACGGCCTAGCACCGGAATGTGCCAATTCAACAATCTTCTGTCGCGTCGAATCCGGCAAGGGACGTCCGCTGACGAAAACACCGCCTAGCTGGTTCACACCGCTATGACCTGGGCCACAGTACCACAGCATGTTAATAAGGTTCGATCAGCGATCAGCGAAAGAGAGATATTGCAGTAAACTGTGCTATCAAAACGGTGTGACAAACAAGCTATCGTTCGATGTCGTCATCAAATGACGAAGACCTTGCACGTTCAACGTGGCCACAATTGACGCCGGGCCAAGTCACAGCATTGCGGTGGACCCACGCTAATCTGGACTTAGATTTGGCACGAAAACGAGATCATCAAAGGTACCAAATGTAAGCTCAGACCAAGGCAGATGCACCACTTCTGCCGGTACCCATGGATCAAACGGGGCCACGTTCGAATAATCTCTCGCTCATTATCATCGTCATCACCATCACTATCGTCTACGTTAAAATGCATTACCTGGAATCAAAAACAACACATTTGGTAATAACAACGGGCAGATTGTGAAGGCAAATTGTGGTGAAATATCGAACGAAGCATGCTGCACCGAACAAATTGAGTCGCGAAAGCGTCGACAAGCGTTCCAATCGAATTCGTTATGGTTTTTGGGCAATTGTGCGCGCTCGCTTCACCACAAAGCCTATTTGCTCAGTGCGATCACAAAGCCACCGCTCGTATGCGTATTTTGCTAAAAGGATCACACATCGTGACGGACGGACATGCCGCTTGGAATTAAGTCCATTCACGGCAGACCGTGTACGAGACGCTCCTTCGAAGGGATGAGATGTGTTGTTATCCCCGTAGTAAGTAAGTTTGCCGCCGCATAACAAATGTATTTACAACTGTTACCCATTGTGCGCGCACATGCATTCAATTCAATTTACATGCGCTAGCGCAAAATTTAGCAATAATGTGAAGATTAACATTCTTACATTTTTAGGGTGAATCAAAGAATTTGTTCCTATAAACATCGTCGTGTGCGTTGGATGAAAACCAAAGAAGACGAATTGATAAATGGAATCTGTTTGTGAAAGGTGAACGCCAACGCCGAGCAATTTTTAGAGCTCTGACGCGCTGCGGAGGCGGTTTTGTAAGCACGCCGTCTTACACGCGATTTAAATCGTCGGCGGCGGCTAAATATCTTGCTGCTTGCTGAAGACAGGCAGCGTCGCGACGCTGGGTGATATTGAAAGGGTGTGTTCTGCCTTTCCGCACAATGATAGTGCGGATGCTTGCTGTGCTTTTGAATACACACACAGTTCCGAGATATTTAAATGATTCGAGTGCATGAATGAGAGAATGAATGAAAGTCAGCCCGTAAACAACAAACAGCAAGCAACCAGAATCCGACGATTATTTTTACTTGATGAAAAGTTTCAAGAAGAAAATTTCAGCAAGAATTCTCGACCATTGTGCGAATTCCTTGGCGTTTTTCTCAATCTTACGCCTTTTGTAAAAGATGAAGTGGCCGCCTGAATGTGACGTTTTTCGATTATGTTCGTTCGTATTCTTTCGGTTTTTATATGCGTTACCGTGCATACAGTCAGCTCGTAAATATTCTCAAAGCACCGGACGGACGCGAGGGTGATAAAAAGAAACGAAAAGAATAGAATAGAAAAGAAAAGTGGACTGGACTGGACTGGGATTGCGTCCTGCTCAAGAAGTCATCCCCCACAATATACTCAAGTGACATCAATTATACGCTTAATATTAACACGTTCAGTAAGTAACCAAGAAGTATAATATTTATGCGCGACTACAGTCTGAGGGTAGTTCTGATAAATACCATAGTTGTTGGTCCATTACCTTTACCTTTGTGAGCCATATCGTCCACGGACGTGATGGCCGTGGGCCATGGTGCCACCGTGGCACCAATATGCTGTGCCGGCAGAATGATGACGACTGCTTATGACGACTTAGCGGATAATTTCTTCTATCTGAAACAAATAGACCACCACAACATCAGTCTTTGATTTGAAGCATCGCTTTTAGGTTTAAATCTAAGTTTAAATAGGTATTTCGTTGCACGCTTGTGGGGGAGCGATTAATTTTAATAAAGTCAACTTGCTGGATGCTGGATGCTTCACTGTGTCGAGTGCTCTTCACAATACCATAAATATCAATTTGTTCAACCGCTTAGGTATGTACTGCGGAATTTTCAAGTTAATATTTAATCACATTCCTAGAGGGTAGCTTTTTAAAAACAATAATTATTGTGTTTACTTACATATTCAAATAAGAGTCAATGTTGAAAATTAAATAAAAGAAAAATCACTAAAACCATGGACTAGCCATGCACAATGTCCTTAAAGAACCCACGATGCAATCAATTGATAAGTTTTATCACAGTTTTTATTATGTTCGCGCTTTCGCGCACCGTCGGTAAACACACGTCGCGGTTCAGAGCACTTAAAGAGTTAATGAATTGTCACTAATAAAATGACCATCCACGCGCACTTGGCCAACGACTAAGTCCGTCGGAAGGTCTGTCGTTCTCCTCTTTCGGCTGAAGGTACTTGGCGTATGTATGATGTGTCTTGTTGGACTCGTGGAGCGCCCGCTGGCGAAGCGCTGCTTGTGGTCGAAGGTCCTCAAGCACCTGATCGCAACGACCGACTGATAATTCATCATGCGTTCCGCTTCGCGTAGCCCCCGAAGCCCATACTCGCACGCACGCCGAAGACTCTACCTACCTTTGGCAAGCCGCGCCGCGCCGCGCTACCACGAGGTGTGTTCCTCGCTCATGCCGTCAGCTTTCCCCACGCGAGCCACGCCAATGGTAATTTCCTCGCAGCGCCGCGAACCAATCACCTCCTCGGCCGGGGGTTGGTTTTCCACATCGATTTTCCCCGAAATCCGCGAGCCCCTCATGCGTAAGGGGCTATCAGAGAATAGAGGGAGCCACGTCGCCGCACTACCCCTGAAGATTCCACCCTAGCTGCCAGAAGCAGCGCGCGCACCACTTCCTATCCTTGTGTAGGACCCGGCAGAAAAGTTTCAAATGAATGCGGATTTGAAATTATGAATTTTCCTCGCGTTTCTCATTGTAAGATGGGAAATGTGTGATGTTTTGGGACCATCTGGGGGGTGTTTAAATTTTATTACTGCTCTAGCAGCTTAGTGGAATATTGAGACGCGTCGGGGATGATTCACAAATTTGGGCTTAGACGTTAGGGTGGTGTTTAAATCACCGTGATGCCTAATTCCAATTTGTTTCGATTTGAAATCTGACATTATCTGGGTCACAAGTGGATTTTCCCTTGTGCACAGCGCACAACTTCAATGCAAGATGGTGATAATGAATGAGGGTGAGTTGTAAAAGTGCAAAACTTTCAATTTTCCAAAATTTCAAATAAATCACTACTTCAACCCTTTATTTACTCCGCCGGGGATGGAAATGAATATACATAGGTATCAGAGAAAGATTCGCCATCCAGGCAACGTAGGCAGTTTGGGAGCGGTGTAGCGATAACGAATACATATTTTAGGAAAATTATCGCGCACCAGGCGTTCCCTTCAAATAATAATTTTAATGAAAAGTCGTCGGCCTAAGCGTCCCTTGTTTCCCGGGATGTTGGGATGCTGGGATACTGGGATGCTGTGAGGCCGGGAAGTCGAGAGATTCGGCTGCAAAACGAATGTATACATTTGCCGCACAAAAGGGGAAAAGAGTGACATCAGCTGTTACGTTCAGTCCAATGCATTCCTCCCTCGGCGGGCGCGCACTATGCCGACATAACGCTTCCGCGAGCACATTATGCGCTGCATCCGCGTCATATCATAGGAGAGCGGACGCCGAGCAGCATCAGAGTAGGTGCACTTCTATAGGTACTGTACTGTACTGTACGTACGTAGATACCTTCTTTGCGTTTGCACCACAAAGCAACCCTTGGCCAAGTAGGACATGGTCCGCTTCGCAGGACTCATTCATGACCATGTCCATGCCCATGATTTAAGTGGAAAACACTGAAAGAGTTATGCTGAGAGGAATCTTGTTTGCGATGGCGGAAGCAGAAAACCAATGCGGTTTGTTTATCTGCGGTTTTCGCACCAATATACATACATATATGTAAAGCTCTAGGGATTTGTTACGACTTCAGTTTCAGCGGCGTGCGGCAGCCGGCAGGCAGCCAGGATGCGTTCATCGTTTCGGGTGTCTCTAATCATATCGGAAATACGGTTAGACATGCGGAATGATTGCAACGCGGCTGGAGGTTTCCTAAGGTTTTCTTCTCTTATCATGTATGATATGGGGATAAGCATGAACACTAGCATATCTGTAGATAGTTTTCAAAACCAAAATTCTATACTGTCTTGCCTGGCAAATACATATGTACATAACCTAACCCCTAACCTTTAACACATTTCGTATAATTCTAGAAATAGTATTGTTTTAACGATGATTTCTAGAAAATTCTGTAGGTAACAACATCAACATCTTGAAGCTGTTTAGTTGTATATCAATCTTTGAGCTGAGTATCTACTTAGGTGCTGTTCCATCCTTGTCTTGCCTTTGCTGCCGTTTCAAGGACGTGTTCTGCGCTTGCCTGCTGCTTGCCGCCTGCAGGCTTGTTTGCAGGAAACTTGTTCCTGGGAGTGTCCTGATATTGATCTTCCCCAGGGTGGAGAGATTTTAAGGCACGCCTGTTTTCAACACGTGGATGATACGAGTACCTACATGAAATTTTGAATTAAAGGGTTGAAAAATTATAAAGTTATTCAAATTTGAAAATTGTATTCAAATATTGAACCGAAAAGAAAAAACTTGCTATTTGGAAAATTTTGTATGCCATAAGGAATAGGTATGTACCTATAACTAAGCGTGTTCAGATAAAACTAATTTACATCTTGTGATAAGCATTTATTGATTTGATGAACAACGTCTTTGGAGAAATTTGATGTGGAGGAAGGAGAGTGAAAAAAACCACCTGTTCCAAAGTTTGCTGCGGCCCGTTTGTTCATCGGCGATGGCGATGGCTGGACAGTGTGACATGCCGACCACCTTGGAGCGCCTTGCACTCTGGTTTCATCCTTGCGCGGAACACACAAGCCGATGGCGATGTGATTGTCGTACGCTCGCGCTCGCAGGCTGACGATGCATGGCGCGTCGTTTCGCATTTGCGTCATTTAGGTACCAAATTAAGTGGACTGATTATATCGCAGTTCCCGTATGTCGAGCCGAAGNNNNGGCGCGTATACAAATAATATCGCCTTACATATTTCTACCCGCTTTGCCTATGACTGAATGTTGAGATGACATGACGTCCAGGTCGATGAGTCGGAATTAATTAGTCTTAGGTATGCCAACAGCATGCAAGTCTGTACGTAATATGATATTTTACTCTTGAAAGTCTCTTATTTACTCACTTTACTTACCTACTTACTAATGCGCATGCACTTCTCGGCTAATATTTTTATTTTGTTGCAGATTACAACATCTTGGGTTGGGTTCAGTTCAGTTGACTTGACTTGACTTAAACCACTTCAAGGTAAAGCAACGCAAAAAGAAAACTCACTTGTATTATGTACCTACCTATGTAGGTACTTTGTTTTCATACGATTAGTCAATTGTTTGTCGAATATTGAGATATTAATCGCAGTGTTGAGCAAGTGGAAAGATATAGGTATAGGTACGGGGATATTGACAAATGCGATTTCTTCAATTGTTGGAAACACTCAAGGGTATTCATTGACTGCGCACCGGGGTGGGTTGCGCGCGAGCTTGAGCTTGAGCTTGAGGCTTCACGTGAATTCGTAACCCTCTTTGCGTGAGCGTAGTTAAACAGTGGTCTCCAAAGCCAAGCCATCGCTGACTGCGGTTCGGCTTCGGCTTCGGCGTCGGCGGTGATTCGATTAGGTGTTCATTTGTTTACCTACGGCTGTGTGCACTCCATTTACTGGCCACTGATCCAACTAGAGTACTCGATGATGTGCACTTGACTTACGTTTTTATTTACTTTCTTCACTTTCTCTCCAATTCTCTGTAGGTACACACCAATCAATGCCAATCAATTTTGCTAATATTTTGTTTTCTTGACGTTGAACAAGTTTCTTTATTTGTATAGACTTCTTCTTGCCACCTGAAGGGTGAGCGAGTCTGAGAGGAACTGTACATATACTTACTCATAAACGTAACAATAACGAACACGGGGTGCTGACGTTGGACTTGAGAATAGGTAAACATCTGCTGTGTATTGTGGTCTTCGGCATTTAGCCGATGTCATTGTCATTCGCGAAGCAATCGTCCGTCGTCTTGTTGAACAACATACGCGCCATTATGATGTGTGCTTTCGGCATTCTTCACCCATGTTCACGGCACTCGTGTAGATGCTTTCTTCTGAGTGTGTAGCAATCTTACCTTTTGTAAGTTGCGCCCTGAGTGCCGTTCATATCGAGGTGAGGATGTCAATTTAGTAATTGTTGTATATCAGGGTGCTATTCAGTGATTTATTGGGTATTTCATTGTACATTTTCCTTTGGTATGTCGCGATTATACGCTGAATTATGATTTATGAAATCGCATTCGATGTTTGATTTCATAACATTGTACATACATGTAATTGAATGATCTTCAGTTGATGGCGAGCGGTTATGTGAGTATCAGCACTCTTATTAAATTAATCCGAGGCGATTAGGGCAGAGCATGGTCTGGTCTCGTCTGGAAGCGAGATACAGACAGAATTACTTATTACGCTCACGCTGGCGCTGGCGGCGTGGGCTGTTAAGCAAACACTCCAGAGGAAAATAACACATAACATAATCAACAACAACGAACCATGAACCATCATCCCCCTTGTATGCCACTGCTATTGTACTTTGTCACTTCTTCTCTCTGGTGTCTCTGCATCAACGTTTGTATGTATCTATTCTTATGTAAGATACGACTCTACACACTGTTGATGCTACATATTCGCATTCGAGGCTCGTATAATAGCGAGTACAAATTGTGTGTGCAGTGCCCTTTATTGTCGCCATCAGCTTTAGAACGGCACACAGCGCAACTAATTGAGTAATGCGCAGAATTATTAGTGGCTCTGCCTCCCAGGCCCGGACAGTAACGACACTCATGTTAACATCTCCATCTATAATGATATTAACTGAGTACGTGTTCAACTTATTGGAATAATGCGAATAAATTTGTCACGACTGCACGATGCAGTGCACTCCAGTAAAGGAGGACGATTCGCAATGCTTCGAGGTTATGTCGTACAATAAAGGCTCTACATTGCTATGCCTTTAAGAGTTTATTCAAAGCCATTAGCAATTAAAAGTTTGCTTAGTTCATCGGAGAAGTAGTAGTGTTGGTTGCATACAAGTAGCGAAAGGTGGGTTTCTTCATCATCCATCATCTGTAATCAGGCAAGTTTGGTGAAGCAAACAGGGCTGGAGCCTGATAATGTGCTATAATGCTATAGCACGAGTGAATTAGGTTCATGTGTGGTGTTCACAACAATCACATGGGCACCCTACACCTATCCGCCCACGCACATATATCGCTCTCTGTGACATTGACACCGGTAGGCAACCCTCCTCTCCTCGTTGCCAATGATTTATATACCATAATTTATAAACATACTACGACTATAATACAATATTTTTTTGCTTATTCTTGCTTAAATTTAATCAAAGCAATGCAATACCTAAAGTCTGAAGTATGTATACATATAGGTACTATTTATACCTACATATTATAGATGGTGTTGTGTGATATTAAAGGTATTAGTATAATAGCTTTGAAGTGGTTTTATTGGGTACAAAGTTATCATCATTTTCCAAGGATATTGATACGGGCACACGCAAAAGGAAGGAGGGAAAGGGGAGAAAGGCGAGAGAATAGCGTGAATGCAACGGTTATCCTCATCATATTTGTATCAGCATTGCGGCAAGCAGAGCAGCGTACGGCACGGTGGCTGCGGTATTAGCGCCTTAAGACCGTGCAACGCGTATATAAATCTTATCAGCGTCTTGCAAGAGTGCCTCCGCTCGAATATGATACTGATTGATCCGGTATGGGTGAAGCGCAAGAGATCCCAAAATTGCTTGC
>NBZA01000177.1:19390-29837 GCA_003054995.1 Aleochara bilineata
TGGCGTGCTGTATATCTATCTGTCTATAAACAGCCTCGGTCGTAAATTAACTGGGATGGATTCGATGAAGGAAATTCATTTTCCAGTTGTTTGGATCCTCAGTGGAGCGCGCACTTCATTCCGGGGGTGGCCGCCTTTTGCCTCCTTAGCTCTCAAGCAGGCGTGAGAGACGAGACGAGACCAGACCAGACTCAGATGCGAATGCGGATGCGGATGATGATGAGAAGGCCGCACTCACTTTGAATGCGCACAAATTTACTAAAACGAATCCGATTTGCTACTATTTATAATATCTGCTCTGTCTTCAACTATTAGGTTATGTTTTCTTTCTAGGTTAGGGGATTTGATGCAACGGCTTGGCATGAATATCCATTTACTTTGCTTGCTGTCGTTCTTAGTAAATTGGAACAGAAAACAGATAGCAAGACCCGAGCTCCCGAAGAAAGGAAGGATCCGGATCCGCGCACATTTGCCTCTAAACTTTTGCCATTTTGCGTGCTCACTAGAATGAAGTGTAAAGCGATAAAGCTAACTAGTTCTGCGTTCTTAGGGCAGAGCGCGTTTAGCTTTTCCGCCCTCGCGTCGCGTCTATACACGTGTAGGTATAATATAATGTCGCTGCTGCGTGACTATAAAGCAAAGAAGAAGTAACGTGGCGGCGAGGCAAGAGATAAGAGTGTAATATGTTGTTGAATATAAAACCAAGAACACACTTCGTGCAAGGAACAACGCAATCCCTGCTCGCGAGCGCGAATATTTGCAAGAGTATAAGATTCTACTCGCGCTCTCAGCTTGTAACGTACAATTCATACATGAATACGAAAGTATATCTATATTTGTCTGTCTGTCTATCTCTTTGGAGTGTTTGTTTTAAAGTGTTAACATGCAGCAGAGAACGGAGAAATAGAGAACTATGAAAGGATTTGCATTCGCCTGGAAGTTCAGTTAATATTCATAATTTTCATATGAAACTTGCGATGCATGTGTAATCACAAACTCAATTACTTGTTGTTTTTTTGTTAAATTTAATATTTTATACCTACTTAAAATGCTTATTTATGCTTGATTGCGAATATTTCCACACAATTTGTGTTAACACTGACTACAAACAGGTACAGGTATCTTAATAACTCATCGAGGTGTGTAGAGATTGGAAAGCACTTGAATCACGAAAATGCGAAAATATTGTGGCAGTTTAGGAGCAAATTGGGCACTTCGAGTGCCATTGTCGAGTTTCCGTTGCAACGCCTGCAGATAGGAATAACGGGCAACCAGTACAGGACATATGCGCCCATAGGGATTGTGTATTGGCAGCAGCAATCTTTAATTTTCAATACCTTTCGGCGAGCAATGAGTGCCTTGATGCGCATTAGAGATTGGTTGAGTGGGCCAAGTTAAAGGAGTCAGTTTAGAATAAGTAATGGCATCCCGTCGGGCAGCTCGGATGATAATAAGGGCGCTGCAGTGGCAGCGACAGCACGACACAATATTACTTGCATTCGCCGCTTGTTATGGGTGCAGAGCGCATTTTTTTCGCATTATACGTTTCTCAATTATGCGATTAACCATAATCGCATTATCCGTGTCCATTCGCCAATGAGCATTGAAGTAAGTCTCTGGGACCGTACAATGCGCTTGGCGCACAACACATTGATTAATTTATTCATTCCGTCGCGCGTCGTTTCCATCGAATGAGTTGGCATCGGCGCGCGGCATTGTTATGAAACAGGAATTAACCAGCAATTATTGTTATTAAATGTGTGGACGTACGTGTGCGTAATGCGGCGAGATGGGCCTTGTCACAAACACAAAGCGTTCAATGAGCAATTTTATTTTATTTTCGGGCGATTTTTAATTGCGAACGCAAAATTGCGCGCTCGGCCCCAACCAGATGGTTGGATTGGGTTGGGTTGGGTTCAAAAATATGCCGCTGTTTTATCCCGCAATGCTGCATATGATAACAAAAAGTTGCGATGCGTTGCGTTGCGATGCTCGCGGCCAGTCAGGCATACCGATAATTAAAAAAGGCTTGCCTCGACATCAGCCACCCGCCAGCGAGTCATTGCGGCACCGAACGCGCTTTGATAATTAAAAATCATAATTAGAATGCGAGGAAATGGTGCGATTAATTAAAAATCATCATATTTATTAGTAATTTATTATTCTTTTTTCTCTCCATTTCTCATTGCATGCGAACGATGCTTTCATAACCGATAACTTTCCGCGTGGAAATTAATAGAAAATGACTTTTTCATTTTGCTAGTGCATTAAAGTGGAATTGAATCAAACAATAAACGTTAGGCGTTGATTTTCTAGGTTTTGGGGCAAAATCAACGTACACAAACCACCCTAAGTGAAATTTGATCGATTTTCAAAGAAATTCAAAGCCATTCTTATTCCCTGTGACAACGATTGAGACGAATTTGGAAATTTAAATGTTTTCACATGTTGGGCACTTTTGGCTGCCTCCTCATCAAGGCGCTTTATTTCGCACACAATACAATGACTTTCTCCTTGATTGACGCTCCGGCCTTCCGATCGAGCGTCTTTTGTTCGCGACGAAGAAATGCAAAACGCGGCGGGCAGCGCGGCGCGTCGCGACTTCCGCATCTTGCGCCCCTTTTCTCAGCAGCGGGAAGCGGTGCACGCCGCGACGACGGGGTGCCCCCGCTGATTGCGGCCTCCGTTACAGTAATTGCATGCTTGGTTCACACGCACTGACCCCGGCGACACCCAGATGCATTCAGCGCCGAGTTTACAGGGCTGTACCGGCATTCAGCGCCCATCGGCGGGCGCCTTATTATTGCAATCATTTACCCGACTATTAAATGCGTGTGCTGATTGTGAACGCATTGCGACGCATGCAGTGCATTCTCATTCATTACCGGTGAAAATATTTCTTGACTTTTTCAATCGTTGGGGCCGAGAAGCAATTTGAATGTTCTCTTCTATGCATGTACCTCTATCAGGGGGAAAATGTGAACTTAATTGGTAGCATATTAAGTGATGGGGTTACCAGGCAAGAAGAGGTTTTGCGCTAATTAAGTTGAAAGACTTCTTATGTTCTTGCGTCTTGCGGCGACGCCGCCAGCGACACCTTAGACGAGTGAAGTTTCCAAATGTGAAATGAACTTTTCGTTACTTCCAGCCGGCAGCGGTGGGAAACAAATTTGCGAGTTTCGCCTGCGGGTTTAACTGTTTTGTTTCTGACTTGAAATAATTTAAAACTGAAAAGTACACTATTACGAGTGTTTTCCATAAATATCTAAGTACTAATTTTTAAGGAAAATACGAATTAATCTTTTGCTTTTCGTACTTGGCAAGAGTCGTTCTGTTAGTGTTTCGAATTATTAAGAGAGTGGCGCAAAGGCGATTCATTATCGCTGAAAGCAGCGGCGCAACAGAGCGCCTCGTAGAAGATGAAGAAGGCAACAAGCAGGAGGGCGGCTGGAGTTAGCACGAACCGAAGACCAAACAACGCGAGCATACCGTATTTTCCGACGTAATTATCTTTCTCGGTTCGTTTCTCTCATTATCAGCGACTGAATTAAATAATCAGAGAGCGGAAGGGCAAACGAAGCGAAATGACATTTCCAAATAAGTACGCGCGCCAACGACAGCGCCCCAGCGGTGTGTGCGTATAGCAATGTTACCTATCTGCTGTGTTGCTTCCGTCTTTCCTCCCTCTTTCTCTATCTCTGCTCTCGGAGGATCCGGCTTCTCGGCGAGCAGAAGTAGAAAAACATTGGAATTATAATGCTCATTGTCAGACAAAAAGCGAAAATATAAGCGACCGAATAAAAGGGCAGCGCGCCCTGGCCCTGTCTTTTTCCCTGCCTGAACGTGAACGTGAACGTAAACGCAGGGCCAGAAATGAAAACGAAGTGGACGGAGCGTAGGCGGAAAAATAATTAACGCTACGCAACGCGAGCCGGTCCCAGCGACAAAGCGGTCTTTTTCGCTCGTGCGGTTTTAATTAGTTTTGTTCTAATGCTTGACGTCCTACCTACATCTTCATTTTTAAAAATCTTTGTTGTTTTGTGATTGTTTCTCTCTTTATTTTTAACTTGGAAATATGATTGCAATTACCTGGGATTTGATGTTGTTGTTGTTTTGGACGTGTTGTTGCGAAATTACAAGATTTTAATACTTGTTATTTACATTTGAGTAAATCTACCTGCATTGAGTTAATTAGATCTTGGTACGTTTCATTTTTAAGTCGAATAAGAATTTATCATAATTTAAAATTTATAATGTTTATATTTAGATACAAGCCGGATAGGTAATACCTATGTTGTGTTAAATAAATATTATTCTGTTTAATTGTTGTCAACATTCATCCAGGTGCAACACAGCAGAAGTAATACATGTTACAAAATATTCTAGATGCACGCAAATGCAGAAGTTGAATCAAGTCCGGCGAGGCTGCGATGTTGATTGATCACTGATGCTGATCGAGTGCATAATGCGGAATAATTTAATGATGCGACTTTTATGGCCGGCATTGCTGTTCATATTACACAATACGCAGCACATTGCAAACACACTCGGACGTTCTTCCGATACGTTGCGATGCGATCGCCAATCAACAAGATAATATTTCTTATATGAGTTATCCTTCCGGAAGTGACTCTTGCAAATTTACTTCAAGATACCAACATTTCCAACAAATTAAATTGAATTGCATTGAATTGAATTGAATGGAAAAATATCACGCGCACGCACAAATTGCCAAATTAGATACATATTAATGCACTAATTTATCACAGCAGTTACAGCTCACAAAGTTGCTAATACCTACATGTATTTTGGGAGTAGTTGCATGTGTTTGATTAATGGATTACGTCCAGACGAATGAGCAAATCCACACGCAGTGTGTGTTTCCAAGTAGAACGTACACATGTAAATATAATTCGCGAAGGGCGATGTTGCTTGCTTGCCGGCTCTTTTGCATCCGCACTGCCGATTTCGGAAATATGCGTGAACTTGTCTCGTCTTTGCCGCAAGTGTGGCTGGCTGGGGAGCGAAAGGGTTTAAATAATAACTATACGAGTGTAAGCAAGTGTGGCAAAGCCGACAAACGAAAAGTGTTTTTGATGCGTTTGCCACAGCCACACATCAAAGTAATCAATCCTTTCGAACACATCTAAGGGGATTCGTTCTACTTTTTTACGTTTTAGCTGCTTCTGCTCTGCCTCTAATAGAAAATTAAAAATACCAATCTTACCAATACTTACTTACTTAAATTTCATCTTTTTATTAAATTCATTTTTCAACGTAAACTATAAAGCTTTGAGCATAGAAATAATTTTTCGTGAAACTCGAAAGAGTAACGAAAAGCTTGAAAACACTGGCAGAGAATATCAAAGTCGTGCGTTTGTAGTTTCATCTCTCGCAAGAGGCGGCTGGCGTGTGTTGTGTTGTTGTTCGTAGGTGCTTTAAAGGCTGCCTTGCCGCTGCCTATCATACGACCGGTGGTGGCGGTGGCGTGTGTATGCAAAAAGGGAGTGAAATATTGCTCGTGTGTAGCACAGAGAACGTACAGCGTACAGTTGAGCGGCACACATGCGATCATTTCAGCGTAAAACCGTTTGGTGTTGGCAAATCAGGCGTGCTTTATGGATGGTACAATCTACTTTCGCACGTGCAACATACACCCACGCCGCCGCCGCCGCTGCCAGCCTGTAAGGGCTTTGCATTTAAAAAGGGACGAGGACCACTTTGTGTAACTAACCTGTGTGCATGGTGCGTGCGTATTTGCCCATTTGGCCAGTGCGCGCGTAATGTAGACATGAGCGCGCATGAAACTCTTCTCATCCTCCCGCTGTGTGTCCTTTTTTTATTCCGCAGAACGCATTCAATTACACCTGTTTGCTCTAACACACTGAGGTGTATCCGCTGGAAAAATCTATGCAAATTGTATTTTTGTTTTGATGTTGTTTTGTGTAAAACATTTTAGTGATTTTCACACAGCTTGTCGTTTTTTGACAATAGATAATTATTTAAGATGATACAGCATTTATCAGTTAATGTTTCTTTGTTGGTATTGTTCATTGGATATGAGCAAAAAACTGCTTGCTTATCCGTTATTCATATAACACGGAACAAGGGTTGTATGATAGTTGTCAAACACTTGCTTGCATCTGTGAGCTGACAAGGGCTCTGCACTGTGCGTGTTTCTGCCGCTGTTGCCGCTGCGGCCACTGTTACTGTTCATTTCTGCTATATTGCACTCGACGCAATGATTGTTTAATCGATTCGCGTACAGTCGGCTTGGTCTTAAAGAACGCTACCGATCCTCCAGCGCCCATATGTTTTCACGTAAAGAGCTATTAACCGATGTTGCATTACTCATATGAAGAGCCACTGTCCCCATTTATCTCCATGCTTCGAACGTGTGCGTGAATGCACATTCAACGCACTTAAAGGACACTCAATTAATTCTAAATATAAATATTTTAGATGTTTAGGTACCTACGTGAAGGAATAATAAATTCAATTACAAATAGGTACGCAAGAAAGAGAGAAGGATACAAATACAATAGCTGATGGCAAGTTGAGGTATGTTAAGAATTTATATATTCCAATAACGTAGGGTCGTGTTATTGTGGATTTTGAGCGCGTTCCGATTATCGTTCTTCCAGAATACGATTCGAATTCTAACTACTATGAGAAGAATGGCGGTGAAACAAGAAGCGAAAGAGTCATGCGGCTATCTATAATATAAAGTAGGAAAAGGGCGAGCGCAGTTCCGTGTGCGAAAGATATTTCACCCTAAAGCCAACTTCCTCACAAAGTTTTCGGCCAAGTTTGCTGCTCTCGCTTCCCAATGATGAAAATGAAATGAAAACGCGTCGCATAAAATTGCATATCACTTATTAAATTTCATATCAAAACTTGTAACACATTTTTCATTAAAAACATCCGAAAACATTGCGAGCGAAAAAATAATGCATGCGTCCATCAAGTCATGCATGTGCTGTTGCGTTTGCTTCTAATCAAACTGTGTCATGTCTCTGCGGCGTACACTTCGGGAGAGTGATAAGCAATTCGAGTAGCATTAATTTCTGTTTCCATATACGGACCAGTCACAGTCCTGGTCTCTGCCTGTAATGAACATGTCATGATTGTCACGGACAGTGACGGCCCATTGTCACCACAGATTTGACTTTATCTGATCTAATAATAAATCTACAGAGTGTTTAATACAAAACTCCAATTAACTAGACAACGAGAATTTTCATTTCTTAAATTCAACCAAATTTTCATCAAAAAACTTGTGAAATTTGTCATATTGAAGAAGAAATTAATATAAAAATAGGCTGTAATCTAAAATAGATGATGCGTTCATTGAGTGTGTACAGAGTCTGATCCCCATTTACAAATTATCTGTCCCTGAGATCAGATGAACATCCGCTTATCAGTGTTTAACATCGCATTATGAAAAGCTAATGTCCTTCGGGACTCGGCGAGTGTTTAGGGAATATGCACGGCGGTTGCCTACAATACAATACATAATGTGCTCTTAATAAGGGTCATCTCCCTTCGGACCGCGTCGGGTGACAATAGCGCCTCGCCGAACTAGATTATGCGTAGATACTTATTCCTTCTTGCTTCAAAACCAACAATATGCTTCCACTTTGTACAAGATCATTAATATTCATGGCATGATGCAAATTTTGGACTGTGATTGTACAATAGTTTTTACTTTCGTTGCGTTGCCATAAAGAGGTCGAGAAACAAATATTAATACACAAGAGAAACCTTTTTTATGTCGTGATTTATTTTTAGTAGAAACATGTACGCGTATACGCTACGCGCATGCAATTTTCTGTTTTGTGTATTCCAGCATTTCGCCAGCCGTTGGCGGCGCGTGCTCAATGATTCGAATGGACATATATTATTTTTGTTGCGCGAGGGTGCAAATATGATGTCACAAAGCCATTTGTTAGCGCGGCTTCCTGGCTCGGTCGCTCTGTAGGAAAACCGCGACCCGATATGTCGCTCCATATTTATGATCTCTGTCTCTCGGTATATGAGTACAAGCTATCGCCCGCCGCAGACGCCGCCTCATTCTCGCCCACCCCCGCGACCAAGTCCATTTCTCTAGCCGACGCGCAACGAGATGTGGATGAGATTGGAATGAATAGGCGAGCAGAGGGAAAAAATAACAAATATTCCGTATATACATACAAAACACCCAACCATGGGCATCGCCGCCACAGCCGACACATTGGAGTGTATTTGGCGCATGGTTTATTACCTCTTTGTTTCTGTATCCTGTTGCTGGCCAACGCCAGCGAAAGAAAATTTATGATTGAAATCATTGCTTACAACAATAGAAATCGCGGTATAATTTTGCTGCATTGCTGCGAAAAAAAAGTAATTGCGAATTCGCAAGAAAATTATGTTTGCCCATACGGGCGGAACTGTCTGTCCATCTCGCCGCGAAAATTCCAAGCTTCACACTTCCATCGCGTCGCAGGGATGATCCTTAATGCATTTCCGGTCCTTTTCAGAAACACTGTCAATGTCACGCGTCTCACAATGTTGAACAATTCCCCGAAGGAAAAGCGCAGTTATTTTGCCACTCCAGGTTTGAGAGACGGTGCCTTGTGCGCTGGAAAAATCCACAATGCTCTATTTTCTAAAGAAGCCGTGGGGCTTTTAGCCGACGGTTGCGCCATAAAATGCTACAATGTAGTAGCAAATACTAAGAACGCGCCCAAGTGACCGTGAAATCGTTTAGAATAGAAGTGATTTAAATGCGCGTCCATCGGATTTTCCATACATCCACTGCCACGCCACTGCACACAGATATACAGCGGACGTGTACGCGTTTCGTTCCAGCCGCCCCCGCATAAAACATATGCAGAAGGACGTGCATTCGATATGAAATACAAAATATTACAATGCTTTCATGTCCTTCCAAAAAGGATCTTCATTCCCCGGCCATCATTTGCATACTATATGTATAAATAGATATAAAATGTAATATGGAAAAAGACATAAAAGTCTTCTGCGTGAAAACGTAATACTCTTACATTAAAGTACATAATAGTAATTTTAAATATACGGTGAAATTACATCCAAAACTAACAATTACCATTTTACTTTATATTAGGTACTTGTGTAATTAAATACTCTGTACGCCAGCGCCTTCTGTATAAAGTATTTAACACGCAACATATTATCCAGCAAGATTGTTTACCACCATGTGCTGCTTATATTGTTATTTAATGCCTACTGCATGATTTAATATTTAAATAAGTATTAGCTGAAGATCATGTTACAACAATGCATTTGCATTTTACTAGATTAACGATTAATAACAACGCAAACAAGCAATAACCTTGGTAAAAGTTAATCCAATTGTGCAAATAGATGTCATAATATAATCCAAACTAGATGGAAAATACTAAAAAATTTTAAAATGTTGGCAAAGAGCCAAGTTTTCCGAATTGAACCATAGGCAGAGAAACATTCTTGGTATTCGCGTGGCGAAGTCACGTTTAATATTATCGCACCGCTGGATTTCGAGGTAATATTTTGCGGCCGTTGTACGCCCGCCCGGAATAAAGTTATGTCGTAAATTTTAAAGATTCAACCACATAAAGTTTGGAAAGCCGCAAGTGAATCAGCAACATATATCATTTGAAATAGAAAAAATATTTAATTTATTTGATACAAGTAAATGATTATTAAAATACAATTATACTCCTAGACATGGCTTTTCTCTGCGAAAAACTACAAAACAAATAAAACCAGATTAATTGCGCATTATTTGGAAACAGGCAGCATTCTTACCTTTTGTATTAAAGTGAATGCCTCCGATGCGTTGCAGCTTTGCAGAGAGCGCTTTATCCAATCCGGAAGCATATTTTTCGTGGATAATCTGTTATAACGAGCATCGACTAAAATAACACAAGCGTAGTCATTTTTATGTCGAACGGCTCGGCCGATGCATTGATTTACAGCCTTCATACACATATTCTCATAAAATATTTTGCCCGCGCCGATACCCTATTAAAAAAATTGATAGAAAAAAATGTACAAAGAGGTGTAATATCTTATATATATTCAGACTTACCTCAGTTTTATCTAAGTACGCCATCTTTTCTTTTAATTCCGGAGAGGTAATGTTAGCATACGGTAACCCAAAAACAATTATACATCTTCCCAGATCATCGTTAAAATTTAAACCTTCACTTAATTTTCCGCCTAGAATCAATCATTGTAAATTTGAGCAAAGCAACTATAGAATGGATCAATTCACCAACTACGCTGAATAACATGGCCCTTTTCTTGTCCGATTTGTAAATGGCTTTATGATAACTTTCCAAGACACCTTCAATTGATCCAGATTCTTGTGGTTCTCGAAACACCAGACGTCCGAAATTCAGATCTTTAACTTGTTCCCATACCCACGATTCGTAAGAATAAGACG
>NBZA01000177.1:29926-42441 GCA_003054995.1 Aleochara bilineata
ATATAATTGGTAGAATATTACTAGGGTCAATAATATGATCACATGCAAATGTTACAATGCGTGATCGATCTACTCCTGAATTTACAAACAATCTCTCTTTGAATTCATTTATAGGTTTCATAGTTCCTCCTGCAACAATCACCGATCGACATTCTTTGACTATATCGTTGAAATGTGATGCAGAATTTAGTAATAAATATTGAAATCTTTTTTCTAATCCATTTGAATGAAATAGAATTCTACCATCCTTGTTGGGATGCTGCAAAGCTTCCATAAATGAAATAAGAGATAATAACGGATTTGCTATGTGCTTATTTAATGTTTTAGGTTGCTCATTTTGCGAGGAACTATGTGGCAAGATGTTTAATGGTTTAACAGTTTTGAGAACTTCTTTTTGGTTTTCTTTGGAGACTTTGATTTCTTGATCAACACTCGCTTTAAATTTTAGATAACCATCTTCGGCGTTTTCTTTATTTTTAGGACTAGTTGATTCAACCGTTGCTCTTTGTGCGTACCCATGCAGCTTAAAAAAATAACCAGTTTAACAATATACTATAAAGTAATTTCAGTTATTATCCTTACCTTTTGACACAATTTAGTGTATCGGACAAACTCTACCAATTTGAATAAATTAAAATGATCAATCTCTGCATGTGAAACAAATTCATTTGCGGTAAAAACGTTGGTAATATCATTTTTCTTATTTTCTGAAACAATAGTGAAGTAAATATACATTATTTTAATATGTGGATATAATACCAAAAACAAAACTGAGAGAAGATAAAATCGTCAACAACTGACTGATGTAAAGAAAATTCGCTGCAGATAAACGCTTGCCATATTTAATCTTGTATCCTTTTAATTGTTTATTAGCCAATTCTACTTGATATGCATTTATTGATGCCCCATACATTTGGCCTAGAGCATCTAATAAGTTATGTGCTTCATCAATAATAATAACATTGTCTTTCAACACTATCCCTGCATATATAACAAATTTTTATACAGCATAAACTATAATGCAATTTTAATACAAACCATTAGCTTCTCTTGTATGTTTATGTAAAATTGTGTTATAAGGCACTAGAACAACTTCTGCATACTCCACAGCTCTTCTGCTTGCATAATAAGGACATGCATTAAATTCTTTAGCAGTCGTAACCAAATCTTCAACGTCTTGTATATTTAGAATTATGTGATCTTTTAAATCATCTATTGCTTCTTGTTTATAAAAAGGACAATTACAGCTTGGAGATGTTTTCTTACGCTTGGTACATTTACCATCATTTTCCACTTTCGTTGTTGCAACTGTAGACTTCTTCTGCATATCCAAACATCTATAAATTAAGAATCAGTCATAACTGGTTTAGGTTTTTCTCGTAATGATTTTTCTTTCTTACTTTTCATTGATGAGCGTGTTGTTTTTCAAACCAGAAACCTTGGGATTAATGCAATAACTTTGTCGCGAACCTAATGATACCACTCTTAGATCCTCTTTAAATAGTGTCTTTTTTATTTCACCCACGAGCTGTGATAATTGGGAATGTGTTCTACTACAAATATAGATCTAAAAACCAATATGATTATTAAACTAAATACGCTATACACCATAATACATACCTTGATTGGACTGTATTTCTTTTCTACTTTTTCAGTTAATTCAGCAAGTTCTGCTACAAACTCATCATCATCAAGCAAAAAATCCTCATCTTCAGTCTTAGCCTCAGCGGTATCATCACTTGACGTAGGTGAATTCACATCACTTTTCTGGTTTAAGTAATTGATTTTGTTCCCCGTTTTTGCTTTCTTTTTTCTTGATTTGACTCTTTTTATGAATTCATGGTAATCATCAATGCTTTGGCTGTATGATTTTAAAGAATTTAATTCTCTATTAATTTCAATTTGTTTTTTTTGTGCAGCAAGCCAATCAATGTTTTCTTTTTGAAGTTGTTTTATTTGATGTTCCAAACGTGTGATTTTCTTTCTAATATCCTCTTCTATGTGAATATTGGCAGCCTTTAACCATGTTATTGCACTACAAATTATACTCAATGATTTGCCCTAAAACAAAAACCAATTAGGAATGATATATTATCAATTTTAAAACAACAGTATGTTCTTACAGTTCCAGTAGGGCTCTCAAATATTCCATACTTTTTTTCGTCCAAAACAGAATACAATTGTCTCATGAATTCCTCTTGAATTCTATATGGTTTATAAGGAAAATTAAAATCATTTAGAGGAACCTTAAATTCCATTTTGTAAAACGTGGAATTGCAGCACGAATGTAACAACTTTTAAAACCATTTAACCTCTGATAAGTTTACCGGCACTGTACTATACACGGGTACGGGCAGTTCAACTCAGCTGATTTTTAACCTCACTTTCATAGTTTGGGCGGGTAATACTTGGGCATTTATGAAAGTTTGATGCTTTTCAAACTGCAATATAGATTAAATGTTAGGAATGTATTATATGTACATGTTTGAAATTGTAAAATTAAAACTCAAAAAAATATATCATTGTCATCTTTGTAAAATGTAAGAGTAGTTCAGAAAATAATTTTATTTTACCATTTCTACCAACTAGGTACTGTGACGTCACTAAGCACTCATGTCATTCATTGATTTTTAAATTTACTAAATTAGTTTTGCGAATATGTTTGTGTGAGTGGGATTGCTTCATTAAGTGCAGTTTTGTTTAAGTCGTGTGGGTATTTGTTCATGTCAAGTTCAATGGATCAATGGAAAAAACAATGCGCGTGTGGTTTCTAAACGCGCATCTCTTACCGTGGAGGAGTAAAACAGGAATGCAAATCAATCGTAGCATGAATCTACTTTATGATAAGGCCTACGTGAACGGCAAATGGTTGACGGCAGCGAATAATGAAACCTTCCCGGTGTACAACCCAGCGGACGGAAGTGTAATCGGTACCGTACCGTCGATGACCATCCAAGACGTTCAATATGCTATCGAATCGGCGCATATAGCTTTTGATGCCTGGCAGGTGAACACCGCAAAGGATCGTGGAAAACTGTTACGTCGGTGGTACGAGTTGCTGGAGGCGCGCAAAGATGATATCGCTCATATAATGTGCGCCGAGTCGGGGAAGCCGCTGTTGGAGGCATACGACGAAATGGAATACGGCAATAGCTTTTTCGACTTTTACTCCGAGGAAGGGCGTCGCATGACCGGAGAAATTGTGCAATCGCCTGTAAAAAGCAAGAAGATGCTCATCGACCGTCAGGCCATCGGAGTAGCAGCAATCATAACTCCGTGGAACTTTCCTCATGCACTAATTTGTCGAAAGGCGAGTGCTGCCATTACTGCAGGATGCACCGTGGTGGTCAAGGCGGCCGAAGACACTCCACTTACTGCTTTGGCAATTGCCAAGTGCGCCGAGGATGCGGGAATTCCTGCGGGTGTTTTTAATGTTATCACCTGTGACCGCAAAAACGCCGCAGAAGTTGGCAACTTGCTTTGCACCAGCTCACTGATTGCCGGCGTATCTTTTACAGGCTCTACCCTCGTGGGCAAAATTCTCTACAAACAGTGCTCTCAGGGAATCAAACGTCTGAGCTTAGAACTAGGCGGCAATGCTCCATTCATTGTCTACAAGTCAGCGGATCTGGAGGCGGCGGTACACGGAGCGATGTTATCCAAGTTTCGAAACTGCGGTCAGACGTGCATCTCGGCTAACCGCTTTCTCATCCATAGTGACGTATACAATACGTTTATCGAAAAATTTGCGCTTGCTATTCAGGGTATTAAAATGGGACCGGGGTCGGCGGCGGGGGTCACCGCAGGGCCGCTTATTAATCCTACGCACTTTGCTAAAGTTAGCGGTATGGTTCAGGATGCACTAAATAAGGGAGCCAAAGCGGTGTGTGGAGGAAAGCCCGCTTCACACCTAGGAAAATTGTTTTACGAACCAACGTTACTGGTGAACGTCAGTCAAGATATGAAACTGTACCAGGAAGAAGTATTTGGCCCAGTTGCGACAATTATTAAGTTTGAGTCTGAGGAAGAAAGCCTTGCGATTGCCAACTCGACGCAATGTGGTCTCGCTGGATATTTCTACACGGAAGACGTTAGTCAAGTATTTAGAGTGTCGCGGAAGTTAGAAGTTGGAATGGTTGGCGTGAATGAAGGACTTATATCTAGCGCAGAAGCTGCTTTCGGCGGTATTAAAGAATCGGGCTTGGGACGAGAAGGTTCTCACCATGGACTTGAGGACTATACGTATTATAAATATGTTTGTATTGGAAATTTATCTTAAAGGATTGTTCAGCATGGGTGAGTTGAAATAAAATTTATGTTTTGTTTTTCTGTGTGATGTCTTCATTTTAAATCTTCTAATAAATGTATGCAATTAAGGTCAACAATATTTAGTCATACATTTACCTTTGAAGTGAAAGACGCGCATACTTTAAAACACAAAGTATGTTTATAAGTTTATCATTAGGTATGTACCTGTTAGTGCGATTCCGGCTCTTCGCTCGTACTCCGGACGGACCACAAATCTGACCGTGGACCGTGGCGATGAGGCAGGAATGGCCAGACTCGCTGGATGGCATAAGCGAAGCGCGAACGTGTTAATTGCTCGACGCCGGGCGTAAATCGGCGTGGCACTTCTTGAAGCGATGAAGCTCTTCTTCATAGTGGTTCACTTTGCTTGTACCCCGGGAAGCAATCCCAAGTGCTTCAGTCTTAGATGGTAGGGCTTCAAGGAGTAATACCGCCTCATTGACTGTTGGTATCTCTATATAGGGTAGGTGGTTAGAGATTTATTGGTAACTCCAGTCTGTAGCTTGGCTGGCCACAGCAAACGCACAAATGGCACAAGTTTAAGTCTACAGATTGATATGGAGTGTACGTGATGATGTGTTATGTTCTTAGGTGAATAGTGATAAGGTACAAGACGGGGGTTAGAAGTTAACGTGGTTTAATGTGCAGATACTGAGTACAGATTTTTAACGACTATTTTGTGAGTGGACTCTTGCGCGTGTGCTTGCTGTCTGTTCTCTCGGCCATGTGCTCGTTTTCACCTCACCTCGGCGTGTCGAGTCCCCACGCTGGCGCGGTGTTGCCGATATGATGGTTAGAACTTCAGAACTCAAGTGAAGAAAATTACCGAATGACTGGTTATAAAGGGCAAGAAAATACAAAATATGACAAGGTGGGGAGGCATGAGCCCAGTCCCCAAAGTCTTAGAAATAGCAATTTACAGTTATAAATTCTTCAAGCAATAAGTAATAAAGTTGTATGAGCGTAATTGGACATAAAAAAACTGAGACTGTACACCCGAACGTGTCTACACAAATTTGAGGAAGGCCAAGGCCATTTATTTGGCTGCGCCTTCATGCCCCCCAGGTTAAAACCCCTCTGATGAACTTTTAAGAATGAATCTCAAGTGGTAGAGAGCACAACTTCTGGAGGCAGCGCTTGTAGATCCCCTGGGAAGTTCGGACCGTGGCGACCCGAGTGATGTTGTCGGCTCCGGGATTAAGTTCTACGATGCGGCTCATCTTCCATTGAGTGTTTGGGCTATTATCCTCCTTTAATATAACAAGCTGTCTCATGGATGGTTGCGCTAAGGTTAAGGGACGAGAACTCAGAATCATCTTGATCTCGGTCAGAAGAGTATATTAACACTCGTATGTAAGCAGTGAGTCACCGACGACTCTTCTCAGGTGATGCTTTAACTCTCGCTTCCCAAAGACCGCCAAAGTGAGGCGAGCGGGGTGGCATGAAGTGCCATTGTATGTCGATATTGGAACATTCAGATCTGATAGTATTATTATGTGCTTTAACAAAGTTGGTCCCGTTATCGCTGTAGATTACCGTGGGTGTGCCGCGGCGAGCGACAAACCTCTTTAGGGCAAGAATTAGATGCTCGGTGCTGAGACTTGTATTGAGCTCTAAATGTACAGCGCTATATGTGAAGCAGATAAATATGCCAATGTATGCCTTAATTGCCTTAGCGCTCCTCAAGCCGCTGGTTTTGATGTTAACTGGGCGTAATCTACACCGCAATGGGGAAAAGGTAAAGAGGGCTTTGGGGATGCGCCATAAGCGTCGCGCAATTGGTGATTATGATTTAGCTTTCGCTCTAAATCCAGATATCGGCGGCAGCCATCTTAAGGTATGGTGACGTACGTTCACCTGCTTATTGCGGGTGGTAGTTTCCAAAAAATGGCTCTAACAGTAGCTTTCTACGCTGGTTTCCTCTGATGTTTCCTCTAATTCCTAAAATGTCCTTACAGATTGCTGAAAAGTGTGTTTAAAGAAATATTATACTTTAAGAATGTTTGTTATGTGTTGAATAATTTTTATGGCTATACTAGAATTTCTTATCAAATAATGCCAGTTTAAATTCGGAAAATATTTAATTAAAATTTGGATTTTTTCAAATATTTTAAAACGTATAAATTGCTACATTATCATCATTACTACAAGTAGACATTCAATGATAAAGGTGCTGTGCTGAACAACAAACAACGCATTTTGCCAATAATATATTTAACTCAACGACAAACTGTTTGTGACATGTCGCTTTCAAAATGTATCTCCTTTATGATGTTTATTATGGCGGTGATATGTGTTGTTGATTCACTAAATGTACCAAATACGACTGAATGTGGTTTAAACCAGCAATATAGCAATTGCGCCCAAGTGTGCACAAAAACTTGCGAAACACTTTATTTGCATTTACTATACGCGTGTGGTTGCCAACCTGGTTGTGAATGCAAAGACGGCTTTGTACGTGAAACAATGGGCGGTAATTGCATCTTTCCAGGTGATTGTGATCCTGCAGGTACGTAATATTTAAATACAACACAAATACCACATTCGCTTTATTTATTTTTTAGTTGTCAAATGTCCGGAGGGCAAACAGTACAGAAGATGTGCAATTAATGAAAATTGTTTATCAGGTTGTTATTGAAAAGCATAGTTATTTATGAATTCATTTAATTATAATAATTTATGCTGATTACAATAGTATATTTCAAAATAATTTCTTTATTTTTTATTTATTAATAGATTATTTAATACAGCAATGTTAAACAGCAAAGCAGCATTATTTACCAAGGCTTGTAAAATTCCACTGCTTATCTATACTCATGTTTAAACTCTTTGTTATTACCTAGTATATAATATAATCAGGGTTTCATGCAATGTTATATTCAATACACTAACACAAATACTGCATAAAACACTTTTAAATATTTATGTTTTCAAAATTGTACAGTAAAGACCTGAAAATAAAATATTTTTTTTGTTAAATACCAAAAACCAACAACGATAATACTTACTATACATTTAAACGTACAAAAAATTTACATATAAAAGTAATTTCGAACAATTAAACTCATTGTGCTTTCAGTAGTTGAAAATGAAGCAAATAACCAGTATTATTGTCTCATTTTGTGTTATATTAGTTTTATGTGGCCACGTTAAATCTGAAAGTAAGTAATACCAATAAAAAAAATATTAAGTTATAGGTACATGTACAAATTAATTGACTAAATTCTAGCATGTCGTGATCCCGAGAGAGAATATTATACCGACTGTGGGACATCTTGCCCACTAACATGTCAAAATTATTACAAGCGCGATCAAATAGTATGCACATTGATATGTGAGCCTGGCTGCTTTTGCAAGGAAGGATATGTTCGTCATTCCAATGGCAGATGCGTTGAAGAGTCTGAATGTCCACCACGTAATACATTGTTAAGCATTGAGTTTCTTAATGTAGTTCGTTTTATTTGTAGCATGTAGTGAATACCCTAATCGCGAATATAATTCTTGTGGTCCCCGGTGTCCAGATTCATGTCAATACATTAACGGACTGCCTATGGAACAAGAATGTTTTGAAAGAATTTGTGTTCCTGGCTGTTATTGCACAGAAGGATTTGTGGAAAATGGCAGAGGCGAATGCGTGAATAAGACTTCATGCGGCAGTAAATTTATTTATTGCAGACATTTATTTGATTTATTACTATATTCATCTTGTAGATTGCCCTGACATTGACAGTTATTACACTAATTGTGGTGGTTGCCAAACAAATTGTGAAAACTACTGTAACCCTCTTGCTTGCACAGATATGTGCCATCAAGGATGTTACTGTATGGATAGCGCACAAGTTATGACTGAGGAGGGAAAATGTATCAATCGTGATGATTGTCCCAGAGGTAAAACTAATTTAATTCACTAACTAACTAACTACCAAACAAATTAATTTACAGATTCTTGTAAGTGTCGGGGAGCTAATGCTGTGTATATGCCCTGTGGCGGGTGTGACGGTACCTGCGAAAATCCTACTCCGCGTTGTGACAGATCATGTCACAGCACTTGCTTGTGCCCGAAAGGGTATGTTAGAGATCGTAATTTTGATTGTATTCCTGTAGAAAAATGCCCGCAGTAATGTTTGAAAATACTGTTAAGTCCGTTTGACACTTCTGAATTAAATTAACTATTAGTTATTGCAATGTATTATATTGTGTTAAATTTATTCTCCTAATCCAATATATAAGTAAATTAAAAGTAGAAAATAATAAAAGGGTTGATTATTAACTTTGTTACGAACCCTATGCACACGAATGCAGGCAACTATTTAAACGATGTACTCCCATCAAAATAATACCAAGATATTGTTTCCTACTAGGTTCCATTATTGTATGTTTTACTACTAGTCTTTCTAGTCGCAAGACTATAGACCAGTCGATATCATATATCGATACCAACTTTGTAATATAATATGTCGTATGCTACATTTTGAAAAATTTAGAATCTATGCAATAATTTGTGTAGGGTGGCAAAGTCGAAAACGTACTTTTGCCTAGTACATTTTCCATGACTCGGCAGCACTATAATGTACACTTTTTTCTCTACATGTGCTTATTCGAGTAGACGTGAAAACTCAAAGCAACGAAAATGCGGTTCCCTAGTACAATCTATCTATAATCATTTCTCGTGTGCCTGGGTTCTCAAATTTGTCAGAGTAAATTACCACAGAAATTAATGTTAGTGCAAAAACTCAACATATAATATTCAAAATATTTGTTTACAGTGTAACACACCATTAACGAGGTATATATTATACAGTACTTTACTAAAACACAGTTTTTCTAAATGCCTTTCAGTTTACAAAATATGCTATTGCTATAAAGTACTAAAATTAATTAAAAACAACACAATTAAACTGGTACACCAGCACGTGACTTAGATTGCAGTTCAATCTTCTTTGCTGATCCACTACCAGTTAAGGCACGTTTCACATGAGCTCGATCAACCTACGAAAACAACTTGAATTATTCCAGATTAATATAATTTTCAACCTACTTGTATGTCGATGGCTCTAAATTGCCAATACCAATTAGCACGATATAAAAATGGACGATGATCAAAACGATTATCATCAGGACTATATCCTTCGGCATGGTACGATGGAGTTAGAACTGTCATTTTATGCCTATTAATAGCATAGCACCTAGAAAATTTAAATATGTATATAATTACACCCAAATAAACTTAAAAATTACCTAAAGAAATGTTTAACTTTTTCTGCAACCTCTCTATGTGTATATACCGACGACCACGTTTGGGTTAACTTGCAAAACATAGAAAACGGACCACAATGCTGTTGCTTTCGTAATTTTCCAAACAAACTTAATTCATCATATGTCATTCCCATGTCTTGTTCATCCGTTTGTGCTAACTGGCCCTCTTGTAATGGTTCTAATTCCGCTGTAGGAGGTGCATCCACAATATCCGCAACTATTGGCAAGTTATACTACAATAATAGTTGAAATATCTAAGTGAGAATAATATTTCAGTATGTATTACCTTATCTTTGATATATACAAGAAATGATCGCAAATCCGTTTTTGATATACCACCTATCGGGTTGATATCTGCACTGGAGCAGTCGTATTTTGTCATGTATCCTCTTAACGCTTCATCGACATTTGCCGAACCAAGAACTAACAGCCCACCAGGTCTTCCACGAGTCCACAGTATAAGTTGGGCAAAAAGATAAGATAACACCATGCGTAATCTAGCTTGTACATTTTGTAAGGCAAGATTTTGTCTTGGGCATCCCCCGCGACTTGCAAATTTGGGAAAGTACCCTGTAAGCGTGCTAAATATCTCCAATACTGTGCTAACAACTTTATCAATTGTAATCTCTAGATGGTAACTGCCGATTTTTAGAGCTAATGTAGCCGCTCTCTGCTTGGTTTCTTTTGACGAATTCTCAGTAGCCATGTAACATGTAACAAGGAGCCTGTTACACAATTCTGAAGGGGATGTTGGAGTATATGAAGGATCCGACAAGATTCGGCGAATATCCGAATGCACTTTCGTATGGCCAGTTTGTATAGCATGCACTACCATATTGCACATTGAATAAACAATCAAAGCAGTACTACTTGAATCTACGCCACCACTCAAAGGAAGAAAGAATCCACCTTGACCAGAACGCCGAAGATAATCCCATAGCCAGCAAGCAGGTCCCTAAAATTTACCAGATCGTCACAGGTAAATAAATATATGTTATGTTCTTGTCATGTTATTACTTGAGCAATCTCTTCTTCGGGCCGTATAAATTCCCACTCTACTGGCATTGCTATGGGCATCATAATATCCTCATCACTAGATAAGGCAAAGTCTGATTGAATGCGTGGATATGGTGGATTTTCTGAACTCATATTACTTCGAGAGCGCAAATTATTACGATACGTGCGAATATCTTCAAGATCCACTGTAGCAGTAGTTACTTCCTATAAATGTAATACAATCGATGAAATTGATTCAAAATATTATTTTAAACAAACTTACTACATCTTGAAGAGAAAATTGTGTTGCATAATTCAAGATATGCCCGTTAAGTGCAATACATGATCCTCCATTAAAACATATTCTTTGTCCATCACACCCTCTCAAATTACTAAATAAGTAACATCCACCGGATTTGAATGTTGCACTTTTAACCAAATCACAAACAATGTAGGCCTTACGCAGTTCAGTATAGCTGCCAGAGCTATTAACAAAAATTTCAACCCCATCAATACCCATTGCAATGTGAGAACTTCGGGGGTTCCATAACTCTTCACATATTTCGAATCCAATGCATGTATCTCGGGTTGAAATGACTGCATCCCCAAATGGAACCACTGTCTGGCCGGTGATATGTGAGATCATTCTTGGTAAGTAAAAGTCTTCGATTTGTCTTATCTACAAAAGAAAAGCTACATTACCCGTGAACAAATGTTACCTGTATTGCTTACTTTCTTCCATGGAGAAAACCATCTAGATTCTCTGTAATTTCCATTATCACAAGTCATTAACTTCGGACGGATTAGTAATATTTTCTGATTGAGAAAGATTACTCTGCAATTATAAGCTACATTTTTATGCATTACTGGCATTCCAACATCAACAATTATATTTCTAACTCTTGGGGCTTTGAGGAGTTCCAGTAGCACCTCCCAACTGTGAAGAAATGTGTCACTTTCATAAAAATGATCCTCACAACTGTAACCACTAAGAAACAAATATTATTTAATAAGATTATTAAGAATAAAACAAATGCAACAAGTGTTAGTTGCAAATGGTTACCTTATTTCTAACTCTGGACCTGTTCTGAATGAAGCCCCAGCTTCAAGAGCATCTAGGATACTCTCCAAAATTCGCTCTCTATTTCCCTCAAAATCAAGAGCCCATTGATTCAAGGTGGAAACGGCAAATGTTGCTTTTCTCCCCATTATTACTGAAATATGCGCTACAATGTACATAACCTCAACATTTGAAATTCTAAATAAGAAAAAAATATGGATTATTACCGTATAATACAAGGCAACACAACGGTGTTAATGGAGAAAATAACTTTTCACAACTACTTTCAGTATGTTGCTGTTTTAAATATCGATTAAACAGCTATTTCCTTGGAAACCAAACCAATAGCCTCACAAAACGCTCTCACTCTGCAGATAAACTTATTCGCAATGTCAACAAACACAAACTTCGGTTATGTAATTGTAATCTAGATCTAGACAACTACCTTAAACTTAAATTAACTTTAACAACAAATAAAATTTACATATCTCATCAGAAATTACCACTTTGATCTACTTAAAAACAAATATTTAAACCAGCTATGATTTGAATGGCAGTTTAATTAGAACTTGAAAACATGTATAAATCAACGAAAGTCAATTAAGATGATATTCACCTATTCACACATATGCCAATGGCCGGAACAATAATTTGCAAAGCTCCTGGCACCAATGCACTCCATTTGACGCCGCTGTTATTAGCATGCTACCTGAATACTTGCCGAACTTCTAACAAAAAGTAAAAAGAACATTACTCCTAAGATTAATTAAGCAGATACGAAAAGAGAAAGCTCACTTTGAAAAAGAAAACTACGAAACTTAATATAACTTCTGGTAAATTACAACCGTAAATTTGTAATCAATTTACTTATCAACATGCAACCGATTTAGTTGGT
>NBZA01000177.1:42464-52682 GCA_003054995.1 Aleochara bilineata
ATATATGTTTCACCCATGAGTAACTTTCGCCAAACGTATATCGATTTATCAACGCATTATTGTCATGGAGATATTACAGCCAGCAGCTATTCACCCACCGGCGAGGAATACTTTTTAAAAGTTTCCGCGTCGCCAGTGTCCTTCGAGTGACGAGCGCGCGTCAGCCGCAACTCCCGATCTCTTCCATCATGTACGAGACAATACCCGCAATATTTCTGAAGTTTTCGTATGACGGCTAACAAGTCATGTGTCGAATTAGTAGTGCAGTCATTGGCGACATTTCCGTGACTTGAAAAAAATTCTACCAAAAAAATAAATAAAAAACAGTTTATTTTTAAATTTCTCACGCACTTTTTCCATTGACAGCAACTATGGGAAACAGATGATAGAACAAAATTAAAATTATTTATCATTTAATTTTGCAAATATGGAACCTGATAAATCGTCATTGAAAGGTATTTATACATAGCTTATAAATCTGATATCCTATCAGAAGAGAGTTTTCGATTCAAATGTCAATCAGCGTAACCAATCAATCAAAAAAAAATGGTTAGAGTTGCCAGAGTTGCAAGTTCATTTCCATTCAGAGGCCAATAGAAATTGATTAAATATGTTACAATGTTCCAGTATCACGCGCCTGCTCCGATTCGTATTTAACCGTAAATGCAAAACGATCAGTTAAAGAACTGCAGGAAGAGCTCTTCCCGGTGTCGCCGAGAAAAATCTATTCGATTAACAGTTTCTACTTAACGCAATGCAATTTCACACGCCACTCGAATGAAAGCGAAAGCGCTGGGGACCGTGTGACCAGTTGGTTTCTAAAGTATAAGGAAAACAGAAATAAAGAAGATGATCCTGACGGTCAGCAACAAGCTAGATGGCCATCCGAATGCCAAGTACATTTCTGCATATTTTCACTCTACGCAAATACATTTTAATACTTTCAGGTATTAGATGAGCGGGTGAAACATATACCTTATAAAGCATGCCCCCCCGAGTCTTTCTATCGACAAAATGGTAGAGAAGTTCAACCAAAGCCAGTTGGCGAAGAAGCTGGAATTATTATTTATCAGTATTATCCGATAAGCTCAGTCGATTACGTATGTAAATTCATGAAAAAGTTACAATACCCTACTGTTTTCCAAAGTATTCCAGATCAAGTGTTGGTGGTAGTAAATACCTACTTCAGACTTGCCCATCGCCAGAAGAAGGCGGCTTGCGATTTGAGTCACGATTCGAATCTGGAAATTTAGCCAAAGCTATTAAAATTCACAGCACATATTATGAACTCTATTTACGAAATGACTTATACACCAACCGGCACATGCAGTGGTTCTACTTCCGTGTGACTGGCATGAAAAAAGGGCAGATTTATAGATTTTCAATTGTGAACTTCACCAAAGCGGAAAACTCATACTCTGAGGGAATGAAACCATTGATCTACTCAGAAAAGGATGCGCAACTGCATTCAATTGGCTGGCGTCGCATTGGCAATAACATAACGTACTTTTGTAATGATAACAACGAAGAGGGAGACACGCCAACATTTTACACCTTATCATTCACATTTGAATTTCCTCATGATGATGATACAGTCTATTTTGCGCATAACTACCCTTATACGTACACTGACCTTCAAGATTACCTATTCGGGATTGTTGCCAATCCCGTTAAAGCACAGTACACAACACTGCGATTGCTTTGCAAAACTCTAGCAGGCAATAATGTCTACTATGTTACTGTTACGACACCTCCAAATGAATGTGATCCTTCTAAGGTAAGTATAAGATTTAGAGAATTATATTTCAGATATAAAAGATAACCTCTATTCTAGAAAAAACGAGCTATTGTCATAACAGCCCGTGTGCATCCAGGAGAAACTCCAGCTTCTTGGATAATGCACGGTGTTATTGACTATCTGACCAGTGATTGCGCCCCGGCCAAGGAATTAAGAGATAATTTTATATTCAAGTTGGTGCCAATGTTGAACCCCGACGGAGTTATTGTTGGTAACCATCGATGTTCATTGAGTGGTAAAGATCTGAACCGGCAATACCGTACTGTGATCAGAGAATATTACCCCACCATTTGGTACACAAAGTTAATGATTCGCAAGTAAGTAGGCATTCAGTCGGTAATGTGCAAAACTAATTAAGTTTTGTAGGCTGATTGAGGAATGCGGTGTTGCAATGTATTGCGACCTTCACGCCCATTCAAAGCGTAACAATATATTTATCTTTGGATGTGAAAATCGCAAAAATCCCGATCGAAAACTCTATGAGCAGATCTTTCCATTGATGTTGCATAAAAATGCTCCAGATAAGGTACCTTTTGGTGTAATTTTTTCAGCTCTGAACTAACATTTTCATTTACAGTTTTCTTTTCAAAACTGTAAATTCAGAGTTCAAAAGTGCAAAGAAGGTACTGGACGTGTCGTAATGTGGATGATGGGTATCGTAAATAGTTTTACTTTAGAGGCGTCTTTTGCCGGATCAACCTTAGGCAATCGATTTGAAACCCATTTTAACACCAACGATTTTGAACTCATGGGTAAAACATTTTGCCAAACACTATTAGACTTCTATGACGATGATCCTAAAAAGGTTACAAATACAAAGCAGAATTATTGCAAACTATTTAAATTTGTTTGTGTTTACAATTTTAGGAAAAACTTCGTATGAAGATTATGACTCGACTATTAAGTGAAGGTTCCAATGCAGATGAACCAGCTAATATTGATATATCAGATTATTCAAGCGACGACGGCGACGACTCTTCCTCTCTATCAACTGCTCCCAAAGAACTAAGACAAATGAAACTCGAAGGACCGACCTTTATACCTACAATACCATCTCAGAAAGAAAAAAAGGCACTGAAAGGAAACAAAAGCCAAACGCACATCCACAGAAGCCAACAGACAAAACCGCAACAAGCAGCGCGAAAATCATTAAGGGTACGCGATCCGAAACCTGAATGCTTTCACGCTCAGGACACGCAAACAATCAGGCCTCTTATCTATCGGTCAACACAAATTCCAGATCGGTCATTAAGCCTTACCGAGTACACACAATTTTTCCCTATTCCAATCAATCGCGTTTCTTCGCTCACGCTTGACATGTTTGTGTACGAAACAGACCGGCCTTTAAGGCCACAGGTTAATAAGCCGGTTCTGTTATCTCTAGATTTATTCCTACTCAAAGTTTCAAATTTCATTTATCTTGCAGATTCGTAAGGCAAATGTTGAAATGCCGACGTGGAAAACTATCGACTATTCTGACGATTCAAGCTCATCTTGTTCCGAAAATGAAAAGAATAAAAAGATTACATCACGTGTAGCACCATCTAAGAAGAAAAAGAAAAAGCATCCTGCCAAGCAAACTCATCTTCCAGGAAACGTCAGTGAAAATTACAAAAGTTCGGACATGTTTCCTGCAAAACTTCCTGTAAAGAATACCGCCAATACTAAGCTCAAAATGACGCAGTTGCACGCAACCAATGCTCAAAGGTACAATGAAAGATGGTATACAATAATAAATATACATTATATGGGAATAATAATAGTTGCAGATACATGGGTGACACGAATTATAACCCCCAAGTTGTTAAGCTGATAGAAATCCAACGCAAGTTAATTTCTCTCAAGAACAAACTGTGGTTTGGCGTTGGAGATATGGATCCGGAGAATCCATTATCCTGGGGGCTGAAGACTGAAGGCACTATTTTGAAGACGCCGAATAAACCAAATAACAAAACCAAATTGGCAAGAAAAGGTTCCAAGCCTAAAATTGAAAAATCAAAAGAAGAACCACTATCTCGACAAGTAACCAAAAAACCTAAAGGATTGTAAGCCAACAGAAATATCTCCTTTGTCTTCATTAATCAAGGAATTGCCATTTCAGCCCAAAACGACCAACAACTTGTGAGCAAAAGGCTCACAAATCCATCAAAGGACACAAAACTGCCAGTTTCCGTGTAGTAAAAATGAGTTTTGAGCCAAAGCCGCCAATCGAAATCTCACCACCAATCGCCAAAACGAAGAAGAAGAAACAAAAACCGTCAGCTAAGAGAAACAAACTGAATCTGTTACAGTTTGACTGATACGATATAGTAATATGTACGTCAATTGTACTAAATGAACCCGCGTCTTTAAATAATCTAAATTAATGTTCGTCCGTCAGACGTGTTGAGTATTATACAAATATACCCGCTTATACATACATACATATGCGTATGCAGTTGCACATTTTCAACTTTGAAAATAGATGTTAGTTTGGTTGCCTATAGTCAACAGCATTTCTTCCAAAGTTTCATCTAGTTTGAATAAGTGAAACGCGAAGTAAGCATATTATTTGAATGAAGTTCACTTGCGCAATCATTGGCTACCGAAATCAACAATCTAAAAATACATATCATGGAGTAATGAAACTTTAGTCTAGGACTAGGATATGTGTTTACTTGAAGCTTCATAACTTATTAAATACCAGGTGAAATTAGACGGTCCTTTCAAGAAAAACATCTAATTTGCAATAGGTATCCAACGTAAATTGGATTGAGTGAATTGAGTCAAGGATTCTTACCTACACGTACTCGCGTAAAGTTTGATTGCATTAATTAGATTCAATAAATTCGTGCCCAGCGTGCACTGCATTGAGGCTTTGAGTATCAGTTATTTATTATGCACGTGGTGGTCGTAAAACTTATTTGAATCTAATTTAATTACAGCGTACCTACGTATGAGTATGTGCCGAGTGGTGTTTGGCTCGTATTGCTTGCGATCGGCTGTCGCGACGACGATTGATTGGAAATAAAAACGTGCGTGTGCGTCGCCTGCCAGTGTCGCGATTTCTCAGAAACCCTTGCTTGCGTTTACGTCTTGTGTCCGCTCGTCGCGCGTTTGATGGCTTGGCGTGTTGCACGGTAATGACTGTGTTGTGTGCGTTGCGTTGTATGCTAGGCAAGTAGGCAGACGGCAGAACGAAATAAAGAAAATGCAGCAGCCAGCTTCGGATTATCGCAGATGCCAGAGAGATAAATTTCCGAAATTACGCAATTCGATAAAACGTGCAACGCGCGCGATTTATTTACGACTTCATTGTTGGCGACTTTCAAATATCATTTGATTTTTATGCTCCTTTGTAAAGCTCAGTCAGTGACTGAGAGGGAGTAGGAAACCGAACCGCACTTTAGAATAATGGTGAATGAATAATGTTGGCGCGCGACATCAAGCGCGTCCGTCCGTCCGTTCGTTTTTATTTTCTCAATGATTATTGTTCGCAGTGTATCAAGAGTTCGTTCGCTAACGGCATAGGCAGGCGAACATTTTCATTCAATATGAATGAATCCGACACGACACCTACCAGCGCTCGGGGAATTTAGGTTCGACACCCACACTTTGAGCAATTTAGTTATATTTTTAACTTGCGGCCCACTCGCCTTACACAATATCATAACATTTTCTCCTCTGCGTATTACAAATTTATGTGTGTCTGTGCTGTGCTGTGCTGCGAGCCGGTATGGCATCGCGAATGTGTATCTAATTTGCTAAGTTTAGCCGCAGTCGCCCTGCAGGAATCTCCATGAAATTCAATTCATAACCAGCGGTGTAGGTAATAACGTGTACATTTCCACGCATTAGTCGATTCCAATATAGTCACAAAAGACAATAAAGCCCAAGAACACGTTCTGGAAAGTGCATTTCTTTCTCGGAATTTATCAGAATCAAAACAATATTGACAGCAGACATATTATCCGCTGCATCGCAACGTATCGCTACGCATCGCTATGTTCAATCCGCGCCCCTCGCTCCATCATCGTCAAAGCAGCTCCATTCTTTGCCTCTCATGGCCGTATGTCTCCGAGTCATACTATATAATAGTTGATTGATCATCAATTCAGAGCATCGCTGTCGCGCGCAAGTGCACTCACTCACTGCTGGAAGAAGAAATGCAATAAAAGGACAGACTGATGGCGTAATGGATGAGCATTCATAAACGCGCTTCGTGGAAGTCGCGCAATCGTACGTACCTTTGCAGCATCAGCGACCGGGTATATGCGGGGACGCGTGTGATGTGGACGTGGACGAGGAGACGACACAAGGAGTCATTGATTACTCGCTGCGTGCAAACGCAAACAGCACGGCCTTGAGGATGCGCTCTTCTTGAGCGAGCAGAGTAAGAAGTCGTGCGATTGCCATTTGTGCTCCACGTCGCGTCGCCGTCGATTCCGTGCTGCATGCTGCGAGGGGCTGGCTGGCTGGCTAGCTCTAGACTGCGTGTAGAGTGCACGATTTCGTGCCCGACTCGTATCCGTATCGTCGCTTGATTCCAATTACAATCATCGTAGGTATACGTACCTATGAAAGTACGAATGACGCTCTCGCTATTCCATTCTAAGCCTACGTTACGTTCGTTGTTCGTTATAATCTTGTTTGATTTCTTCCACCTTCGGATCACTCGCTTTTGGTCAACGGTCTTTCTTCCTTCGCACATTTATCAATGTTCTTTCTATACGGCTCGAGACTTGGGACTTGAAAGCCGTAGCAACAGCAACTTCCTTCTATTTTTCATACTCTCGACGTCTACTTCTCGACCAGTAAAAAAGATTTTGTCTTTCTGCTCGGCTCGGCTTGTTTAGTGTCATTAAGACATTGCTCAAGAGGTTATTATAATTTTTTGTCAAGTGTTAAATTGCAAAGACGATGGATGAAGTGACATAACGATGACAAATATTTTCAAACCAGCTTTGCAGCAAAAAACTAGTATAAATACGCATTGGTAATTCATGTGATAAAAGATTAAAACAATTTATTATATGTTCATGCAGAGTATGTACATATCCTTCATCATCATCATCATCATCAAGCCTTGTGGTGTTGTTTACGGCAGAGGATTGTTATTGCGACGGTTGTTTTGTTTCACTTTCAAGATCAGTTCAGTTTGGACGATTTCTTCGGATGATGCGAGCGCACCTGAACCTTAGCGCAGTGAGTACTGGAGTATGATGACGTTTCATCGGTGGTTGTAGTAGATCGGTTCAAGTTCAGCACAGTTCACCTCGTCCTCTGCGCGTGGTCATCATCTTCGTTTTTGCTCCATAGCAGCAGATGGCTGCTGTGCCTCCATCTCTCGAGCTCTCTCACTTGTGGGAAGCACGCTTTTCAACAGCATTGCCCATTGCCATTATGGCACATTGAATACGTATAAAAAGCGAACGTGAGCAACGATTCAGGTAGCTACCGGGCTACACTTCGGCTGGCGGTTACAACACCAAGCTGCGCTGCAGCTTGTTGCATGCGCAGCCAACATCATCAGTAGCCAGTGGCATTAACTCGCAGCTCGTCCAGCAAGCAACAATGAAGAATATCCAATGGTCTGTGTTGTTGCGCATGCAGCAGTGGAAGCAAAACAACTGCAACCGCGTACCGCGTACGGAAACGCATGGAGAGTAATATTAATGAACGTTCAGGCTGCGCATAAATAAGCAACCCAACGAACACACACAAAGAACGCATCACTGCACCACACCACAAACAACATTGCAATAAAGAATCACGGTCGACGGAAATTAAAAACCGTAAAAAAGTGACGCGTTAAAAAACAAATTTGAACACGCAATGACGCAACAGCAACACACTGCTGCCTGCTGCCTCGCTTCCTTTGGTCAATCGAAAATTATTCCGTTCTCGATCCACTTATCAATTTCCGGTATGCAACTTCCTGTTAATGCATTTACTATTCCATTCGTTTTCGGTTTTGGGTAAGTATGTATGTATGTATATGACACAGTTACATATGAACGAAGTGTTTGCGTGCGCTGAGTGCGTGTCGTAATAATGCGATATAAAAAAAGAAAAGCATTCCTTAACGATTACGATTAGAGCGTTTATAATTAGTGCGCCTTTATTCCCAACAATGTGACACTGTTTATTCCAAATGCCCCGCGCGGCGCAACAAATGTGTTCGAATGACACGCGATGATTGCCTTCGTTCGCGTTTGAATGCCGATGCCGCGTAATTAATGAGCGCGAACGTCGTACATATTTGTATTTGTGTTATGCGAAGAAGCGCAGAACACGCAGCAACTAAACTTATATACAGTAGATTATCGCATAATCCCTCAACCTTCACGAAGGAAGCAGCCGGATCTCAGGAAACGATAAAGCAAGACAAATTATGTACATACGTGCGTTCTTCATTACTTCCTTCCTGCTTCTGGCCTGGCGCAGGAAGGTCTTCCTTTGTGCCTTCTTCACGCATCTTGGCTTGTTTTCGTTCCACACCAGTCATCCATCCTTTGTTGTGATTGTACGCAACTTAAGCCATGAATGAATATTTACCTGGCGGATGGTGATGACGAAAATCGCCGGAAGAAGTGAGCAGAATGCCCATTCACAAGGCACATGTCTTCGTCATTCAAGAAGTTAGTTTTTGTGGAGAAAGGGAAGTGGCTGGTTTTGTGCAGCGCAGCGCGTATTAATTTCATCCTCAAAGGCGACGCGCATTTCGGACTTCCGGTTAGGCTCAATGACGAGACGTGCCCCTGCCAATAGACTGGTGCTCCTTGAAGCAAGTAAGCAACGAGCCTCTACGAAGGCGTCTGGATTATCCGCTTCCTGTCTATTCAATTCAGTGATGTATGTTTTCATGCAGTTGGCAACTCTTTAAAAGTGCTGTTGCTGTCTTAAATGTCCCCTTGCTCGTTCACATTCCAAGCAATTTGCCGCTTTTATATGTGCATATCCGGTTGAAAGCCGCCAAACAATTCGGTGTTTGTTTGTGGTTTTCCTCAAAAAATTTCATTACATTTTTCTGGCTGGTTGTGGCTGTGTTCTAATTGTGGATGTGCAGGCGTCTTGTGGATGTACACTTCCTCCCTGAACGCTGGTTTATCGTTTGTTTTTTTCAGCTCATCCGTTGCAAGTTGGCGGTTCGATTCGATACGTTGCGGCTGCAGTGTTGCGACGTGACGTGTCGACGTCGACGTCGCGTCGCGAAGCCGAACTATTGCGCGCATCCCGCTTTAAAGGAAGCTGATGACGGACGCCGAGGACGAGGAGGATGCACTCAAGACGCCGACGAACCGGTTGAACCGAGATGCGAGAGGAAGTAATGAAGCACTGCGTCTGCCGTCTGAGTTACGAGACAGATTTACAACATTCAGCACTTTGCGTGCACTCATCGTGCAAATCTATTTCGGTATTTTTCTAGCGCCTCGCCAACTTATCAATTATTAGGCGGATGTTCGATCGTCTGTTTGAAATAACCGACGTTACCCGGATGAAAATTAAAATTCAACAGTAAAAAGCGGCATCGGCAACAGCCTTCAGTTAAAAACCCAAAAACATATGTTTTATTTCTGAACGTGTGTGGATGCTGCCATGCATGAAGAATTCTCACTTCCTTCCTTTCATTCACGACAAAGTTTCTTCATTCATTAAGTCAACTCCACTCTGCATTCATTCACAATTCAGTCATTCATTGCGTGTGTGTGGATTATTAAATATACGCATTTTATTTATAAAGAAGCGGCTCACAGCCGGCAGTGCAAGTTGCAAAATATTATCCACATACAGCAACTGCTTAGCTTGCAGTTGCACAAGGAGCGAACGTACACTTGTAAAGCTGTTGAAAGGCAACTTTTGTACTTTTGTCAAATTGACTATGTACTAATTTATTGTAAGTGAATGCTGCATACGCTGGTTGTTTGTAAGACGAGCATTTTGCTAATAAAATTAGCATGCAGGCAGTAGGCTGGCTTGTCGCCGGCATGGCATATAGAAGACTCGACGGCGACGACGACGACGACAACGACGGCTTTTGCTGGTTGTGTTCCCACGGCCTGGCCCCCGCCACCGGAAGTGACGAGAGCGAGACGCGATCCGGCGAACGCAACGCAACGCAACGCGTATACGCATCCCAACCAAGTTCTAGCGCTCGATCGCGTACAGATGTTTCATATATTATAGAATAGAGGAGAATAAGGATTTTTCTATTTCGTTGGGATCAATCATCGCGCACTCGACGATAAGGCCTGAAACTATTGCGCCATTTAAATTCCATCAAATTCTCATTCGCTTATCGTGAGTGACACACTAAATGTGAGGAAACTATGCTTCTCGATAGCATTTGCCATTTGGCGCTCCCGCAGCCTGGGGCCTGGGGCCTGGGTCTGGTGAATGAACTAACTATGGATGAAGTCAAAGCCGAAGATGGTGTAATG
>NBZA01000177.1:76771-89185 GCA_003054995.1 Aleochara bilineata
CTATTTCTGCCGACTAGCTCTGGCTGCGGCTGCCACTGCCTACATATGACAACATGCTCAATGCATTCAATGAACACCTACATACATAGCACTCGTACAATAGTTATTGACGTTCGTTCATTCAGCAATACTGTGCTTTGCATTGCAACGCAGAAAACTTAACTTCTGCCATCATGTTCGTGATATAAATAAATATCATTTCGAAGAAAGTAAAATCCCAGCATCGCAAGGCATGTTGTCGCTTGTGCCTTGCCACCACCGCCAACGACGACGACCACGACGTGATAAATATAACGATGAATGAAAACGAAAAATTTTGAATGAGCATTTGGCAGACGACAGACAGTATCCTGTAACGACGCAATTTCGCTACACAACTGACGCAAGATTGAAAATGAGTTCGCCCCCGCATTTTGGCGAAAGGTGCGACCACGTGCCCGAAACGTCATGTTTATATGCAAATACGTGCGTAAAAAGAAACGTCGCGAACGAAACCTAATTTCTCTCTACTTGGATGTCAACAGTGGACTGGCATCGAGCCGCGGCCGCGTTGCAAAGCGCAAAACTAATTCAAATCTGCGCACGCCATGCCACAGGGCAAAGATATAACAAGTGA
This sequence comes from Aleochara bilineata, assembly GCA_003054995.1. NCBI lineage: Eukaryota > Metazoa > Arthropoda > Insecta > Coleoptera > Staphylinidae > Aleochara > Aleochara bilineata. The sequence continues at coordinate 77,388 of NBZA01000177.1, forward strand.
CGAAAATAGAGCAGCGTGAGGTGAAGGAAAGCGCTTAGAGCAGCAGCACACGCGCGTGAAAACCACACATCATCGCGCGATTGGCGATTTTATGCGCGCGTGCTGTATTGTCATGTCAACTGCATCAACAAACACAACACGCGGAGCAGAAAAAACGCGCTGACCGCCCCAATAATAATCATCAATCGGGCGTATCTCGCGAAAAGTGATGATGATTCTCAATTGGGTGTCAATTGATTATGTAGTGCTCCCAACATCTGCATTCTCTCACTCACTCACTCATTCACCACAGCCTCTGCCTCTCAAACTCTACTTACTATACTAAAACACTATGAAAACGAATGAGGAAAACCGAATGGAATTGAAATGTTTCGAGGTCGCATTCGACTCTGTGCTGTGCTGTGGTGAGCTGCGTTGCGCTATGCCGCACGCACACAGTGCACACTCATGAATGAGACCTGCCTGTATACGAGCGCACACACATACTGGCCTGGCCGACAACGAGAATGAACAGCAACAGCACGTAATGAGCAACAATAACATCAACAATCACACCTCGTGGTGCACTTACCTTTAGCTCGGGGTCTCCACGCATGCACGACGAGTTGCGATGAAGATGCAGAATTTGCGCGCCCAGCGTTTGACAATCAACTTAACTTGGTGCACGACGAAGAGGAGGAAGAAGAACAAGTCTCCAAATGAGCGTGGCAATGCGATACTCATATAGGAAACACACAATTTGGCAACTTTGCGCTGCTCGCACTTGTTTACTTTACTCTTTCAATTGAGGTTATGTTCACTGCAAATTTACAAGGCACACATTGACGCTGCGTAATGTAATCCCACAGTTATGATTGGCGGTTGCTAGGCCGCTGCGATGTGTTGTTGTTTGTTTTGGCGTTTTCTTGCGGTAACGCGAAGGCATGCGACGCGAGGAAGATAATTCCCGGTCAACGAGCGCACCGTATTGCCGTAATGGTAGCCAGATGAGCGTCGTCTTCCCTTCGGACGCGGCGCTCAGTGCTGCGACTGATGCTGTTGCTGTTGCGGCTGCGACGACGTGCGAGCACAAACACACGCTGAAGTACGTCTCGAACTGTGCGAGCGAACTGTGACGCGCATCGCGTGAGCCGGCGAGCACGCAAACCCAGAGCCGTGTGTGGAGAGCACCGACGAGCGCTCGGGCGTGCTGCGGCCGCGAGCCGAGCCTCTCCGAGCCCAATGCTCAGCTTGCTCACTTTGCCGCTCCCGCTCTGGAGAACACATTGTGCGCACTGCCGATTCCAATAAGAGTGTGAATTCTGCGCACGTTTTGCTTAATTTCAGCGTATTCTTAATTGCTACGCATTGCATTGCGTTGCTGTTCATTCATCCTGATATATGCATTCTCCTTCCTATTAGGTCGCGGTGTCTCATTACTCGCCGTGATTTGCTCATAATCATTGCAAGGCCGGAAGTGAGTTGATTATCAAACAATGCTGGAAATTGTTTTACTTTATTATTTTCAACGATGACCATTTGTGTGTTTTGCAATAATAATGACATCATGGCATGCCCATTGAATTGAATTGAATTGAATTGAATGCCTACACAGGCAGGTATTTCAATACAATTTCTCTTATTTTGCTGGTGTCATTTCACATTATGCCGGTGTAACACAATACGATCATGCGAATAAATCAACAAATGCATAGTGGCATTTCCATGAAATAATGCACGAGACTGATAATTTTCGACTTGAAACGAAACGGATGTGCTATCCCGGAAGTTACGCTACTACAAATAACCGCCAATGTATGGAATTATCTTGTTTGCCCATACACGCAGTGCCAGGAGCAGCGCAGCGCAGCTCATTGCATGGCACACATTCGCGTCCACGAAATGAAATCAACTGACAAGTTCGTTGCAGTGCCAGTGGCGCAACACAATTTCATTTTATCACAATTTCAACGCCGGAAGCGTGCCATGCCAATTAATTAATTTCATATCAACGAGATATCAAACTGCATGGCTAATTAGAGTCGCCGAGTGCTTACAGGAAATGAGCAAGTTTCTTATTTTAATCCTGTCGTTCTGCGTTCTAGACGATGATAACGACGTGGGTGCGTTGCGTGGTGTTCGTTGCCATGGTGATGTTTTTCATTATTTGCCAATTTTTGTTAGTTTCACGATCATAAAAGGGGTTCGTTGACTGGAGCGAAGAGATGAAAGCATTCCGTATGTCTTTGACATTACCAGAGCGAGCGGTAAGCACCGTGGGGAAATGCGTGGGAGTGGACCTACCCTCAGCGGGTTAACGTGACGCGTGCATCGCCCACGCCACGGTTTCCACGAAGCGCCTGTGCCTGTGCCCTTGTCCTGTCCGCCAACCCCGAAATGGTGCGTGGGCGCGAATTTATACTGCCATCAAACTGCGCGCACATATTGCATCATCACGTCCAACCATTCGTCGAAATCTAATTTCAGAGCCAGACCAGTTCAATGCAGTATTATATCAGCTTCAATTTCGAATTTCAATCCGACGCCTTTTATTGCCCACCGTCGCAGATGCAAACGCTCGAGAAATACAAATCAGCATTTGCTGAAGAAAAGCCGATGAACCGTTACGGCTACTTCCTGTTTGCCTTTGATTCAAGAGTTTGTGCACAGCCATTCAGTAACAGCAATAGCAGCTAAGCTATAGGCACCTTCGCTTCGGTTGTGTTCTTCATTCAATGAACGAGCAAATTGTCAATGAACTACTGGGAATAGAGGTCAAGTAGAATGACAGGCCAAATACTTTCCAACTTCCGCATAAAAAGCGAGTGTACTCATCACCTGGACGTCCATATGGCATGCGACTTTTATGTTTTCTTCCGCTAATCAAACCCGTGATTGAAATGCAACGTGTGGGTTGTAGAAATATGCCCATCTGGTGGGTCGGTCGGCTTTGCATAACAACGAATTCAGGCTAACATAAGGCACTTACTTACCTTCTAGGCTCACACCATTTCCTCTTCTACCGTGTGAACATTTATCGTGAATCCAACATGTGACATCGACTCATGAATGAAACGAGCCTCAACCCTAACATACACTTCATTTTCGGTTAAAATACCGGTACAAAGGTGTGTTGGCGTTTCGTAACATTTGAAAAGACATTTGATTCATGGCAAAACATAATGAATGATGGCCATTGTTTGCTTGACTTGGCCGGTCTTCGCATTCAGCTGGTGTTCCTATTCATGCGGAGAGCTCCATTGATCGCGAATTGCGAATCTCGCGTCGCCGCAGCGCAGTTTTCGTCCCCACACACTCTGTACATTGATGCGGCTAACAGACGTTGTGAATGGCACAGACGCTTGGACGCTTTTCGTTCATACACACACCGCCGAACTAATTCACAATCAGATATAAAACCAAACACATCCATGCGCATGCGTACACAGCGCTCTGCTCCAACATTCATATTCGCGAATTTAGGCCAATGTCGTTTCAATTATTTTCTATCGCTTCGCGTCCGACACGACACAATGAAACGGCAATTTGTATGATTTTCACTTACAATTAGATGCATTCACGAATCGCTCGTCAATGCACACTTACAATGCAGATGCTAGATCCTAGAATTACATTCAAGCGCATAACACGCTTCGCGGATTTATTCAGATGTTAGTTGTAACTCGCTCAATTGCTGCGTCTCCACAAATCAATTAAGCCACTTCACTATTCATTCGTATTCTGATTGAAATATATATGTATACTTTATTTTGTCTAGATTGCGAAGCTCTTAGAAAACATTCTCTGCTGGATCGTTTCGCTCATTTCGTCGTTATGCTTTAGCCAGGCATAAACCTACAATATAATAAAACGCCCACAGAGTTTAAAAACACAAGTAAGTATGTGTTACAATGTAACGCAAACAAATTGTTATGAAGAAATTTCTTTGAATTGTCGTTGGCCGGAAATAAAATTGAATAATAGAAAAGTATAGATATGGGTAGCCCAGTCGTTCGCCTGCTTGTCGCACAGTTCCTTCTTGATTATGGTATATCCTGTTCGGCGTTCTACATGATTTGGAAAGTCTTCTTGAGTTCAACCATCAGTTGCCAGTCGGTTTTCAACAGGTCGTCTCTGAAGTAGTCCTTGCATGCATCGATCGACTGCCTGGAGATCTGCACAGAGATAAGGCGAAACAAAATTAGACAGAACGTTGGAGTGACCTGAATAAGATCAAAATGCCTGGTTTGCCCTAGTTCCAGGACGGGCGCGTGTCCTTAAAGCCCCAATGCTCAAGGACTACAGACATCCGTTGAATGCGCCTTCATTCTGGGAATTTCTATGAATGCAGATAAAGTCGTTCGCGATCGATACACCGAGACTAGGACACTAGGTTACAACCGGAAGCCTTATTTAAGAACCTCCCGACTGCAGCCAAAGTTTTAATATTCCCACAATGTATTGAGACAAAATTGAATGGAAACAAACTCATTGATTATTTATTATAAAAAAACTCGTTTGAATCTTGTTTTCTCTGCATGCACATAAATGGCAAGTTGTAAAGCTGGATGGATTGCTCATTCATTAATTAAAGCGTTAAACGTCGCTGGACAATTTACAATTCAGCAGCAAAGGAGAGGTGCAACTACTCTTCCATTCATAGATCGTACACCTGCATTTCAAGCAAATGTAACTTCTATACATGGTAATCGCACGATTAAAAAGCAAAACACTTGAATGAATTGAACGCAGACTTTTTTCCAGCTACATTATTATAAGACGCGCACCTAAAGATGCGAACAGCTGAAGGACGATTGAACGATCTGTCACTACTGACAATGAGATTACATATATTAAACAATACTCGCAGAAGACAACATTCCATTTTTGGATCTGCCATACGACTTGAATAATGAATATATGCATGTGAGCGCATACATTGCGACAACCAGAAACGAAGATGCGAAGCTCTTTTTTCAATGAGTCAAACGGATGTTCATAAACGTGCCGGAAGGAACACACGTATGACGTCAACATACCATCGCACATACGAAATCCGAGACACAACCCAAAATATAAGAATATAAAACCGAATTACTTACTTTGCTGACAAGCATATCTGTCTCATCGAAATGACGACCAAACATCTTAGGTGATTCGCCAGGAATTGGGTCAATTTTGATACATACTTCCATTCCCTTGCGCGCCGATTCAACGTTCTTGTGGTTGCTCTCAATACTGGTGACAATACCAAGGTCGACAAACTGTATTGGAACAGATTGCAAGTTACAAGTGAACATAAGTGCATGAAAATTACTATTTACTTCTTTGCTGGGTACGCAAATTGGCGTGCCTTCCTTCACGATGCCCGCTTCGACAATTACGCCCATGACGATCGGATCACGCGAATTGAAGATGAATTGCGGGAGGACTTTGAGTTTGCATGGAAACACTGCGATATGCTTGTACTCTTCACGCTTCTTCTGCTTCAGCTCCTCGCGGTACGCCATAAACTTGTCGAAAAGGTGATAGATGATGTCCGCCTGGAAGATTTTCACGCCGAGGCTGTCGGCTAATTCTTGAGCATCGCGTTCAACCTTCACGTCAAACGCAAGAATTGTGGCATACCTGTAATTGAATTTATGCGTCAAACGAATATTACGTGTTGGTTTGGGATTGTCCAATATTTGTCAATGATCTGCACCAATGCTTTTTCGTGATAAAGAATTATTCCACTATCTAAGCATAAACAAACTCCAGTAGCTGACAAGCTAAAGACTGGCTATCATTAAGCAAACACTATCCAAAAAATTTTTTAGTAAATCAAGCAAAATTTCAAACTAAAAATATTATTACTTACTGGCTCTCGTGTTCCAGCATAATTGACGCTTTCATTACATCCTTCTTGACAACTGGACCAATACGAATACCTGAGTACTGTAATACAATAAAAATATGAATAAATACATGTTCAATTAAAATGTATGGTAAAAGTTATTCTTGGTATTTATAACAATACCAATATTTGCATCTTTCTTGTAATTATGCTTCTAAATATTGAACTAAACATTCAAATGGCGGCATTTTGCTTTTCATAATGATGTATATTGTAGCTTTATCCATATGAGGAATGAAAAACTAACAGTAATTATTGCGTTGCAGATGTATAGATGTAATGTATAGAAAAAGTGACACGGCCAGATGCGCTGCTCTGTTCCATTTAACTCGCTTATATATCAAACAAATGTTTTCTTATTCCGCTAATATAACTAAAAACATCCACGCAATTTGCATTCATTGCGAGTAGATTTCTAAGAATAACCGGTAATAATATCAATACCTATTCTGATCAATTATCACCCGTTGGTATAATGTGAATGTGCTAATATCACATACAACAACGCAGGATATACATGGGATTGAAAAACTATGTGGTGTGCGCCGGATGCCGGTGGGTGTACCGCCTTCCCAGAAAACCACACGGCCCACTCTGTCGCACATTGTGGCCGCACTCTTACGTTGCTCGCCACGGCAAATGCTATCTAACCGTCAACATAAAATATCATGCGACCTACTACAATATCCCGACTACCTATTATTACCAGTACCATTACTATAATACCTCTCTCCGCCAGTGCCACGGAGTCTATTAATCTAAATTATTTCAAATCCTACTCATCTCGAAACTACTTCTAACTGGAGAAAACTTGAAAGCCGGCAAATTTACATTTAAATTTGGACAGGCCACTACTTATTTGTTGGTGTACGGCGTAGGCAACCAAATGCGCACAAATTATTTAGAAATTAAATTAAATCTTACCGGAATTTTACTGCTTTTCAAGAATTCAAGAAGAGCTTCCAAGGAACCAAGAGTCGACGCTTGCACGTAAACTCCCCGTTCTTGCAGTTTAATGTTTGACAGAGCCGACTTAAGTTCTTTTGCCACAATTTCACGAATAATTTCCACTTCATCGGGCTTCTGAGCTACGAATAAATTCAAGCCGGCAATGGCTTTTTCCAATTCCTTTGCTGCAATTTTCACCCCTTGAGCTGCACGTACTTCTTTATGTTCAATATATGCATTCTAAACAAAAGGTCATTTTAAATAAATATCTCTAAATAAATAACAGTGGAAATAATACCTTAACTCTTAATTCTTTCATTGGTTGTGGCATAAGCAAAGAGCGAATTTGAGTTACGATTGGACCATCTGTTCCAGCCAGAAGCATCGTTTCGCCTTCGCGCAGTGTCCCATTGACTAAAATCACATCAATCGTAGTGCCAAGTCCAGAAATGGCTTTCACCTCTAGAACTGTAGCTTGCAAGTCGTCTGAATACATCAAGCGCTTCGCCAACAAATTCTGTGATGACTCTACAATGAGCGCTAATAAATTGCCCATGCCTTCGCCTGTCACAGCGCTCGTTGGTACTAAACTAACGTAATTACGAAAATCAGGATTTTCGTAAAACAATGCTGCGTTCATGCCTTGTTCAGCAAATTGCACAATTGTAGCTTTGGTGCGCTGTTCGAACTCCATCTGAGTATTTGCTGCTTGCCCTTTGACAATATCTCTAATATCCTTACGATTCATAGTTTGCCAATCGTACAAGCGATCGATCTTGTTCAAAGCAACAATGAACGGCGTTTTACGAGCTTTTAGCAAGTTTAGTGATTCGATTGTTTGTGGTTCTAAGCCATGCATAATATCGACCACCAAAATGGCAATATCACACAGAGACGAACCACGGCTACGCAAATTACTGAAAGACTCGTGACCAGGAGTATCAATGATAAGAAGTCCAGGAATTTTAAGTTCTATTTCGCTGGCACCCTTCACATTTTTAATAGCATCTTTAATATCACCTATTGGTACATTAGTCGCACCAATTTGTTGTGTAATACCACCCGCTTCTCCGTCTTGAACGTTCGTTCTTCGCAACTTGTCTAAAATTTTCGTCTTACCAGTGTCTACATGACCAAGAACGCAAACAATTGCGGCACGTAGATTATCAATACTTCGATTCTTTTCAGCTTCTTTCTTACGCTGTTCAATACGAGCACGTGCTTTATCTCGACGTTTTTCAGCGTCATTTCTGTGATCATGTTCATCTTCTGACTCTTCGGATTCCCCGGACTCGGAATCTTCGTCCTCGTCATCTTCATCGTCACTCTCTTCGCTGGACTCTTCAGCTGCTTTGCTATTTTTCTGCTGCGGTTGCGCAGAAGCAACCTGCTTGCTGGCTACTTCTGCTGAAGAAACTTCTTCAGACTCTTCTTCGGACGTCTCCGCATCCCACGAATCTTTTATTTCATCTTCAGGTGACTTTTCTGGTTCGGCAGGTGGTGGTTCAGGTACGGTTTCCTTAATATCATCAGTTTTGACCTCTTCTACTTTAGTCTCATCCTTATCTTGGCTAGTTTGGTGCTTAAGTTTAGTAGGCTTAACTCTAGTACCCATTCGCGGCTTGCGTTCTCCGACATCAGGCAAGTCCAACCCTTGTGCTTTCCTAGCTTCAATTAAAGCTTGTGCGCGTGCTCTATCAGCCTTTTGTTTCGCGGTTAATAATTTACCTTCCGCTTTCAATCTTTCTTTACGCTCCTTTTCGCGTTTCTTTTTCCACTCCTTGCGCTCCTGCTCTAAACGTAATTGTTCTTGACGAATACGTTCTGCTTCTTCTTCGCGCTTTATACGCCCTTCTTCTTCGCGCTGCAAACGCTCCTCTTCTTCCTTGATCTTTTTTAAGGCTTCTTGCATGGCAGCAATAGCCTTCTTACCAGGCCCCTTTCTGCCATCCTTGGTATCTTTCTCTTCTTCTTTACCCTTCTTTTTCTTCTTCTTCTTGCTATCTTTATCTGCATCTATTAACTCCTTATCGTCATTGTCCTTGGCATCGCCAGGTTTATCAGCTTCTGGTTCAGCTGGATGTTCCTTCAACTCTTCAGATTCAGTAGTTTTTGCTGCTTCCATACGCTTTTTTTTCTTTTCCTTTTTCTTCTGTGATGTAGATTTAACCGTCGGTGTTGCTTCGTCATCACCCACACCTTCCTCGGGTTCCTTAGAAGATTCCTTGGTAACTTCCTCTTTGGACGATTTACCCTTATTCGGTTTCTTTTCAGGTTCAGAAACAGCAGGTTTCTCTACTTTAATTCCTATAAAAATAATTATGAATAAAATAAATCTATTAAATAAAATAAATCAAACCAGAATATTCCATTTCCAGTTCAGCCAGCACTTTGTCAATATCTTCATCACTATCATCCCTCTTCTTCTTGCTTTTTTTACTTTTTTTGCCACCCTGATTTTGTTCTTTAGTCCTTTCATCACTGTTATTTGATTTCTTCTTGTTCTCTTTTTTAATAATAACTTGTTCCGATTCACTTTCACTATCATTTTTATCGGGTGGTGGTGAGTCGGGTCCACTATCTACTTCTAGAAGAGCAAATGATTTGGAAACCTTTCCTACAGGAGCAACTTCCATCTCGGCTTCATCATCATAATTATCAAGAATTAATTCTTTTTTATCTTTTTTCTTAGAGTCCTTCTTCTTGGATGACTTTGCGGCAGGTTTATGAGAAGATTCATCTTCTGAATCACTTTCATGTTTACTTTAAATATAAGTAAACAGTTTAAATTAGCAAAATATAGTGCAATACCTAACCTCTAAACAGAAATATTAAACTAGTTACACTTACATTGCTTCCGCCTTGTTTTTATTTTTATTCGACTTTGCAATCATCTCTGGGGTTGTTACTTCCACGTCCGAATCACTGTTGGCAATAGTTCATTAACATACGCGAATTATTTGCATTTGTGAAACATTACCTATCGTCCGTTTTCCCTGTTTTGCGACCCTTTTTCGCTTTTCCCATTTTGAAATTTGCTCACCTATGCACTGCGACGCAGTACCAATAATCATAGGTTTATTTTAAAATCAATTTCGTAATTATTCTTTAAACACTTTAAACAATCTGGTTGACATGCTGTTTTATAAGGTTAATATTAAATATGAGCTGTCACACGCTTGTGCAATGCCGTCAAACAGGTACAATATTGAATACTGAGGATCTATTTACATATTAACGTTTTCCAACTGATTTACTATTCCTAATTATAATTAGATTTATTGAGTTGTATATAAACTCAGAAGTTATTATAGAGCCCAAAATATCAATTAAATCTGTTAAATAATGATACTAAATTAGTATTTTTATTTTAACTTCAAACACATAAAATTTTAAACTGGTAATAGGTTTAATTTTCTTACATAATTAAAGAATATTTATTAATACATATACAAATTAATTTAAACTTTTTAAATAATTTAATATTGTACATCTTATCTTACCAATAATTTACATTAGCGCCATCGATGATTTGTGTATATAACTTAAATTGGTGTACATCAGCGCTACATGTGGCCTTTACTAGTGGTTACGCAAATAATCAAACTTGAGGGGTTTAGAAGCATAGATACCGGGGTGCTTCTTTCTTCACTTCTTTCATCTCTTTCAGTGAAATCAGTTGAGTCCATTCGAGCGTATCTGTCTGCGTCTTGTGCTTGGGTTTAGCGGCATTTGCTTTGTTTGTATAGTGCGAGTGTTTTCTTTAATTAAAGATCAATTAAATATAGCCGATGTAAAGCATAACGAAGTAAAGGTGAGTCGTGTATTTTAAATAATTTTCTGGCAATGCCGTAGAATGTTAGGGGTACAAACTAACGGCGTCATACGAATAATCAATATAGTGTTGTCGGTACGCCAAGCGTATTGTTATGGCGGGTTTATTGTGAGTATATTTGGCATATACGAATAAAAAGTTTAAAACCGTTACGCAAATAAACAAAAACTACCGGCAAAAGAAAAAGTATGCACAACTTCAGACGTATTAATAGATTTTTTCAGTTTCCTCTTGCGTTCCAAAGTAAAACCAGCAGATGTTACAATTTAGAGATATAAATGCATATGAAGCTTATAAAGATGCAGTACGCTTTTAGTAACCGCGGTTCATTGTTAAGCAATATTTAATTTGTATTGTTCAGATATTGAGAGATTCATACCGAATTAAATATAAGTAAATTTCAGAGTGTCTTCAGCACTTACGTTACATTGTATGTTTAATTTATTGCTGATGCACTCTCATTAACAGTGAATGTGTTTATGATATTTAATACCGTTTACAGATAAGTGAGAATTAAGCATTAGTAGCAATGAGTTCAACGAATGAAGATAAGAAAGACATCGAGATGGAGGAGCGCGAGAAAAAGATGAATGAGGAGAATAAAGCCCATGACAACATCACGAAGGCAGATGATTCGTTGGTCAGCGAAAGCGAGAAAGAGAAGGAAGCTGAAGCGACGGGTAAAATAAAAGTAGATAATATTAAAGAAGTCAAACCTAAGAAGATTCCCACTGGCGGTATTCAATTACCCGGATTTTTCACGCGCAGCAAATCTAAAGAGAAATGCAAAGTAAGCAACAACACTACTTAGAATTAACTAATAAGGCATTAACATATTTTTATTGTTTTTTTAGGAAGACGATGAAAATCAAGGTGAAGCTACGGAATTAGTAGAAAAAGATGATAAAGCTACGCAGGCGGCACGCATCAAGTTGCCAAATCCGTTTCGAAAGTCGAAGGTTGCTAATGAAGGAGAAGGAGAGGGCAAGGTAAACGAACCTTGTAGCAGCCGATTTGACTTTGATAAACTTTGCTTGCCCATTGCATCCGTCCTTCCGTGGAAGAAGAAAGAACCAGAACCATTAGAGAAACAAACCAAAGCTGGCCTCGCTTCTATGGAGACGCTGGATGACAATGACA
>NBZA01000178.1:7560-19228 GCA_003054995.1 Aleochara bilineata
GCTGTATTATTGTTGCTGTATTGTTTGACAATGTTGATTAAACAAACTTTCGCAAGCGCAATCGCACGCACACCACCACATCGCACCGTGGAGATCTTTATTGTAATAACAGATAGTTGTGCTCATCAATAAATAAAACATTGATGCACGCATGTGTTAAATAACAAGAACGAGTTCCAATCATTTCACGGACACACGAGTCTCGCAATATTCAGATTCTCTTCTTAATTAATTAAATATTCGTGGATTATACGAATCGTATTGAATTTTTTGCCTGGTTCTGATAATTTATTCAAACTGGTTCATAAATTGTGTCATTTTTGTGTAAAAAAGAAAAAAACGGAAAAAATTCCATTTTCCTACAAATTTTTTGAGGATGGAATGATATCACAATGCGCAGGTCAGTTTGACATAACCTAAAAGCCGACCAAATATGCGCAGATAAGCGATATGCTTGAGACAGACCTCAAACAATAATATTGTGTTCGAGGAAGCACCGGAATGGAATTCTCTTCCGAGTGAGTAGTAAGATAGTAGTAGATCGAAGTGAAGTGAAGTGAAGTGAAGCAATTCATGTGGCCGTGCCGCGCGCACGCGATAAATATTTTTTATTTTGCTTTCATCCGGACAATCACAATCGGTCTCCTCGCGTGCTACGTTACGACACTCGCTCTGTCGTAGAAGCAACCAACGTCTTGTGTTATGATGTTATGTTACCATGCTAATTCATTGACATGACATTCGTCATTTGAGCACATTTCTCGAATGAAATGAACACAATTCTCGAATAAAATAGTAATGAAATAATCAAATTCTGACCTGGTTATCTACCTACCGTATGAATCATGCTTGCAACGAAATAAACTCTCTCGTCGTGCTGGAAATGCGCAATAAATATACAACATAGGTAGGTATGTTCGATAAACAACAACAAAAACAACATCAACAAGTGTCACTACCACATCATCACCATTACCCACAACAGCAATAAACGAAAGCTATAACAACTATCGAAAGTACAGTTACTTTCAGCTACAGCTATCATCTTATTGGACCACATCCCTCTTGTAAGTAAGATTTCTTAAGTTTAGATTAACTTTACCTTACTTTAATTTACTTTACAGTTAGCTACAAGGCAGATGAAGGAAAAGAGGGAAAACCATTTGAAATACTTACGTCTGTTAACAGTGAAACTGTATTTGGGTCTTGTATTCGTATGCGTGTTCGTGCCGTCCGCATTCGCTCTGGCCATATGCTAATTCCATTGATACTTGAGCTAGTTAACTTTACTGTTAGCTAACACCTTTCTCTCCTGCGTGTTGTTGGTGCGGCTGGTGCAAGAACTGAAGAAACTTCTCTGCTCTCTGCATCAGCGAGCGAAATTCGCAAGTCGGGCACGACGTTCACATTCGCTTACGTACCTGCATCGTTCTAATCGGCGGCCGATTAGAAAAAAGAGCAACCAGAAGAAGCGAGAAGCACTTCGGTCGTACGGTCACATGCACCGTTTCCTTATTGGTTTCGCTCCAAGCAGATCAGAGATACAACGTGATAAGAGCGGCGAAATTAATCCTATACCGTTCGTTTCCTTTATCAACTTGTACCGATTGATTGCCTAGTATAGAAATGCAATTGCATGGCATTGCAATGATAGATGAGCGATGAGCGGAGAGGAGTGGAGGTAGGTATGTATGCATTAGAAAGAAAATCTAAACTCGTCGAGCGAGCTGAGGTCTAAGTCAAGTTCAACAACGCGTTGCAGTCTATAGATAACATGCATCTTTTCCTTTCCTTTCTCATTCTCGTTCTAACAAGAACACATTTATCATCATCACAGATTATCTTATTGCATAACCTAATATGTACATAGTTGAGCGGATACTTTCCAATTGAAATGAAAAATCATCGTTTCGATTTTACCTCTCGGCCTGATTACACCAACATACTTATTGATCAATAAGTAAGTAAGTAAATCGAACAGAGCACTTTTCTATAAGTAATAGATTTCATTTCTAGGTACGAAACGCATAGACACATACGCTGCATTGAGCTGATTACACACATTGCGATGAAAGTAAAAGTAGGTTTGTAACGCAAACGCGATATAAACTTTCTAGCCTCAATTATATGCACTCGCTTCGCCCAATCAATCTCAGACTTAGGAACTCTCCACAGATTAAGACATAAGCATACTAATTTTGCTCTTGAAAGTGACACCTTCAAACACTATACCTACATACTTGTGTCTTGTAAATTGTGCAAGTTTATCAGTTTAAAACGCAGCGGATTTTGAATGTATGTAAATGATAAACAGGTTGCGCAATTTCTTCGTGAATTGCGCGTCATCTTTGATGTGAACGACGCGAAGAGAATCAATCAGTGAGTATAATGTCCAATCGAAAAAAAAAGAAAGAAAAGAAAAGGTGACTTCCGGGTCCATCCACGTGTTTGCATTTTGGCCTCAATTCCGTGCTGGGAGCGTGGCTCTCGTGGAATTTCGGCGTTTTATGCAATGCGCATTTCCAATCCGTCAAATTCTCGAAATTTGTTTTGGAATTAATACCGTACGCGACTTTTTTCTATGCGGCGCGCGGCGTGCGCCTCGCAGCCAAGAAGCGATCCCGTTAGCGCGGAATTCATGGAAATGTGCGACAAACGTTCGCAGGTTTGAATTCGCAAAATATGCGAATAATACAAATAATTAATCAACCAATTGCGTTGCTAGGTGGCACACATACGCTCGCTGTCATGTCGTCTGGACAAGCATCGTCAGCACGATTATTCGTTATTCCGATTGTCAATTAACATTCGCAAAAAGTGCAAAACAAACAAAGCGTCCAGGTGAATTGTTTATATAATTCGTGCATGGACAATTATGTATGTACTTATAATGCGCCAATATATTATACTTTGTTGCGTCACTTCGGCCAGTTGGAAATGGTGCAAATTCTAGAACAACTTTCTTCAGTTTCTCAGGAAGAATCGCCGATCGAGGTTCTCTGCCACAATAGGAATTTTTCTAACCCAATAAGCAAATCACGCATGTATGAAAGTGCATTTAGTAAAACAGCGTAAGCGTCAGAAATCTTCCGGCGCGCAAAGAATGCAGAGAGCAATCGATTGATAGAATTCGATCGATATATTGGGCAATCGACGCCTGCAACGCACTGGATTCGATCCCATTGGTAATTTATGGATCTGTGTTAGCGTGAACTTGTGCTTCTTTTAAAATTGCCACATGCACTTGCGCTAATTTCCATCTGACTTATTTACTTACGCTCGAATCGACAATCTCTAATTGTGCGAGCGATTGCAGAATTTACATTGCGTTAGCGTTTGCACTCGCCCAACCATATGCGTGTTGGGCTATTTCTGCACATCAGTGCGTTCAATTGCAGCAACAAAATGGTGCTCGATTTTCATTATACAGGAAGTAGTAACCTAATTTTGTCAGGCGTCCAATTCGCTTTTATGCTTCTGATTACATGGCAAACGGCCATCTCAAGTTTCAGGCATCAATAGAAAGTCTTATCTAAAATTTTCCATAATATTGATCATTTCATACTCGAAAAAGTTTTGAATTTTTTGACTTTCCATCGTTTGTTGCGTTGACTATAGGCAGCACGTAATACTGATGTAACAGCCATAATATGATTAATATCAATAATAACAGTGCTTGCGTTATATTAAGTGATTGTCTCAATGTAATCAAGTAGGTAAGTGATTAGTATTTCAATTTCTAAAAGGGCAATAATCAAAGCCAGGTATATTCAAACTAGTTCATGGATTATACAGTCCAGTTCAACTTCAGAAAGATGTTGCCAGATTTAAATAACCTCTTAATTTTGATTTTGAATACTTACAGCTTTAACCCTAGATCCATTTGCATCATAACTTGTCCACCATCCCCTTTGGCAGAAGACGTGTCCCTGAATGGGTTGTTTCCTGTGAGTATTAATTCAATCACCAACAATATAGCATGTTCGGACATAATATACGTGAATACGAACGAACGACTAGCAAAAACTCAATGTCCGAGTGCTACATACATCTTGAAAACCAATTTTCTGGACTTGCACCAAGTGACACCATTTACACTTATAGTAATCACGGATAACTTTGCAAAAATTGCATCAACCGATAACATTGACGTGATCTACAGAGTAAAGTACAACACCCTGTTTCTTGAATATTCAGTTAAGGACCTTCTGATTTCTAAATTTCTCAAAACAAGGGAGATTTTAAATAATGAAATAAGATTACATCGATTTACTAGCGAAAAGGAAACTTTTATGTATGGCGATACACTACTTCTGGATAAATGGAACACTAAATCACAGAGTTTTCTTAAAAAAGTGAACCTTTTTCCTGGAAGAACCAACCTACACGGAACGGACTGTGAAGTAGTTATTATGGACGTTGCTGAAAATTATCGCGCACCTGTTGCTTTTGCAGATTTTTCTCGAGATGGTTTGGTCACCAGAATTTATATTGAGATATACAAGCACTACAACTTGACAACGGTTGAAAGAATTATAAAACTAGCAGGTATTAAACGATCAAATGGCATAACAATAGGTTTTAATTACTCGTTCTAATAGATGAAGCTGAAGTGATACGAGAGCCCAACCAGGAAGAACCTGACACGGAGCCTAACCCGGAAGAACAGGATGTGATTCTTGGGTTTCACATTATTGATACAATTGATAGGGTTCTTATCGTCCCGAAACCAAGGTAATAGTGGTTATTTTGATTGATTTTGATATTGATGTGTGTTTCATTTCAGAATTGACGTAAAAATGCAATTTCGCTTTGTTAATGTATTTGATTGGAGTATTTGGCTATGCACATGCGCCTCGTGTGTCGTTGTAAGACTAGCATTCTATTTCAGAGATTCGCTTTTTTATGATATCAAATCAGGAAAAGAAGATAAATCTTTGGATAGTTTTTTGGTGTTTGGATTGCTGCTGAATCAGTCAATTATTTACATACCCAGAACAACACCTATTCGTGTGGTGTTCTTCTCAGTGCTGCTTCTGACTTTGTACTTTGGAGCGATGTATTCTTCGGGTATATTAAGCGCTTTGGTTGTTCCTAACTATACTAAAAATTACAAAACCCTCAACGATATATACGCTGATAACAGTTTGATATATTTGGAAAGTAAATTAGCAAAACATACTAAAGTAATTCAAAATATACGAGTATGTCTGTATGAATAGTTGCCTAAGGTATGCAATTTAAAAAGCTATTTTTTTATAGAATCGTCTTAAGCATAGGCCGAATGCAATGACAAGCATTACTGATGACGCAATAAGAGCTCTTGTTTTAAATGATACACAATATGACTTTGTCATGTTTGCTTTGCTCTATCATAACAGTATTATTTTAGTTACGAACAAATTCTTGTCAGTTACAACTCACTCGTGTTTGTTTTAGAATTCGCTGATAATTTCAATCACGATGGAGATAAATACAAAGTATTTAAATTACCATTGAGCAGCGGGGAGTACAGCTTTGGGTACTACTTCCACGACCCTTTGGTTTATATTATAAACGACTTTGTTTTGCGGGCATTGTGTTCAGGATTGATACATCACTGGCGCAGTGAATATATGAAAAAGAAGACTTATCTCTACAATCCACTGAGTGTAACTTGGTCACCAAATATTGCACAACAAGTTAAACTTGAATTGAATCACCTGGAAGCTGTATTTTTATTGTGGGCACTTGGACTATTAAGTGCAGTCATTGTATTTTGTTTTGAAAGCTTGTCATTGAATGTATATGATGCATAATCAATTTCCCAAAAAATAGTCAATTTAACAAATTATATTTATAATAATTAGTAATGTTTTTAGTTATAGTCCTAAACCACATTTATGTGATTTTGTTCACATTTGATGGTACACATTCCCAATAACAAAATGAATATGGATAGAAGATATAAGAAGAAAAGCCATAAAAATGCTACAAAGCAGTAGAAAATATTATGTAATGTTAGTGTGCAAATTACTTAAGTATGTGCTAAAATCAAATTTAAAACTTAGTGTAAAGTATATTATATGTAACTGCAGTTAGCTATATCAAATATAATATTTTATCAGACGTACAATTCGCTTTTATGCTTCTAATTACATGACAAACTACGATCTCATCTTTCAGGCATCAATTAAAACTCTTTTATACAATTTTTCATGATATTGATCATTCTCACTCGAAAAAGTTGTGATTTTTTTTCGACTTTCTATCGTTTGCTGCGTCGACTATAGGCAACACGTAATACTCATGTAACAGCCATAATATGATTAATATCAATAATAACATTCTTGCATTTTATTAAGTGATTGTCTCATTGTAATCCATTAGGTAAGTGATGAGTATTTCAATTTCTAAAAGTGCATGAATCAAAGAAAAGGTATATTCAAACTATTTCATACATCATTCAGTATCAGTTCAACTTCAGAAAGATGTTGCCAGAATTAAATAACCTCTTAATTTTGATTTTGAATACTTACAGCTTGAACCCTAGATCCATTTGTATCATAAATTGTCCGCTATCTCCTTTCGCAGAAGATGTGTCTATGAGTGGGATGTTTCCTGTGAGTATTGATTCAATCACCAAAAAAATAGCATGTTCGGACATAATATACGTGAATACGAACGAACGTCAAGCGAAAGCTCAATGTCCAGGTGCTACATATATCTTGGATAACTTATTTATGGACTTGCACCAAGTGACACCATTTACACTGATAGTAGTCACGGATAACTTTGCAAAAACTGCATCCACCCAACACAATGACATGATCTACAGAGCTAAGTACAACACACTGTTTCTTGAATATTCAGTTAAGAATCTTGTGATTTCTAAATTTCTCAAAACAAGGGAGATTTTAAATAATGAAATACGATTACATCGATTTACTAGCGAAAAGGAATATTTTATGTATGGCGATACACTGCTTCTGGATAAATGGGACACTAAATCGCAGAGTTTTCATAAAAATGTGAATCTTTTTCCTGGAAGAACCAACCTACACGGGACGGACTGTGATATAATTATTATGGACGTTGCTGAAAATTATCGCGCGCCCACTTCCTTCGTAGATTTTTCTCGAGATGGTTTGGTCACCAGGATTTATATTGAGATATACCAGCACTATAACTTGACAACGGTTGAAAGAATTATAAAACCAGCAGGTACGAAACGTTCAAATTGTACCACAATATGTATAAATTAATTACACGTTCTAATAGATGAATATCAAGTGATACAAGCGCCTAAGAAAGAACAAACAGAACTGATACTAGGGTTCCACATTATTGATGTAAGTGATAAGGTTCTTATCGTCCCGAAACCAAGGTAATAGTTGTTATTTTTATTGATTTTCTATTGATATACATACGTATAAGTACATTTCGTTTCAGAATTGACACAAAAATGCAATTTCGCTTTGTGAATGTCTTTGATTGGAGTATCTGGTTATGCACATGCGCGTCGTGTGTCGTTATTAGACTAGCATTCTATTTCAGAGACTCGCTTTCTTCTGATGAAAAACCAAGAAATGAAGATAAATCTTTGGATAGTTTCCGGGTTTTTGGATTGCTAGTGAATCAGTCAATTATTCACATACCAAGAACAACACCCATTCGCGTGGTGCTCTTCTCAGCTTTGCTTCTAACGTTGTACTTTGGAGCGATGTATTCTTCAGGCATCTTAAGTGCTTTGGTTGTTCCAAACTATATTAAAAATTACAAAACCCTCAACGATATATACGCTGATAAAAGTTTGATATATTTGGAAAGTAAATTAGCAAAATACGTCAATTCTATTCAAGATATTCGAGTATGTGTGTATGAATAGTTGCCTACCGTGTGCAATTTTGAAAGAATCTTTTGTTATAGAACCGCCTCAAGAATAACCCGAATGCAATAGATAACATTACTGATGATGAAATAAGGGCACTTGTTTTAAATGATACACAATATGACTTTGTCATGTTTTCAAATTTCTATCATAACAGTACATATTATATTAATTGCGAAGAAGCTCTTGTCAAAAGCAACTCACTCGTGTTTGTTCTAGAATTCGCTGATAATTTCTATCATGACGGAGAAAAATACAAAGTATTTAAATTGCCATTGAGCAGCGGTCGGTACAGCTTTGGGTACTACTTCACCGATTCTTTGATGTACATTATAAACGACTTTGTTTTGCGTGGATTGTGTTCAGGATTGATACATCACTGGCGCACTGAATACATGAATAAGAAGACTTTTCTCTACAACCCCCTGAGTGTAACTTGGTCACCAACTATTGCACAACAAATTAAACTTGAATTGAATCACGTGGAAGCTGTGTTCTTGTTTTGGGCGCTTGGACTCTTATGTGCAGTCATTGTATTTTGTTTTGAAAGCTTATCATTGAACGTATATGATACATAATCAATTTAACAATATTTAGTTATTGATTTTTAACACTGAATGTTTAGTTCTAGAACACATTTCTGTGATTTTGTTCACATGTTGAACTAAGGTACTAAAAGTACTTTTAGTTCTCTACTTGAACTCTGGCAACATTTTTTTTAACTTTCAATAACAAAATGAATGTAACTCCTATTCAATGATATGTAACTGTAGCTGCCTATATCAAATAAATTAGATTCTTGTCAGAATGTTAGTTGCCAGGTACATATATGATTTCGCATTATTATTCACATGGTAACACATCCAACAGCGGTGAGATTTCCAATAATTAATATAATTTCACATAATATCATTCACATTTTGCTAATGCCTGCACAACACAATTAATGTTACATTACATGCTCTGTTGTATATATAATTTCATAACCTAAGATTTATTTTTGGAACCACACTGCATGTGGCTTGAGATGTTGTTGGGTTGCCTACCATTACTCTCATGAATTATACGTTTATGTTAAAGTTCTCTTTTGTATCATAGGAAGTTCGCACGCACCATCAATTTCCGCTTAACTACAATATCATTCCCAAGCGCGAGCAAATTCTCAGGAAGAATGGCGCACAATTTGCAGGAGATGGACGGCATTCGCGCTTATCTACAACGATTCACCGGCGGCGCCGTTACAACGACGCGTAATACTTCCGTTGGCATAGCAACGATAACAATCAGTAATCCGGAAAAACGGAACGCAATGAGCGGTGTGTATCCACATACGCATTAAACAAATAGCAATTACAATGCAAACCTCACGTTACCGTTGGTTTGAAACAATTGCACATCTGATTTACTTATTTCTTGATTGTTAGGACAAATGATGGTTGAGCTACATGACCGCGTGGTAGAACTGGAATCTTGGAAGGAAGGCAAAGGCGTGATTTTGAAAGGAGAGAATGGGCATTTCTGTGCCGGTGGTGATTTGAATTTTGCGCGTGCGAGTGGCACGTGTGAGGAGTCCACTGCGATGAACGTTTGGATGGTGGATACGCTGGAGAGACTAAGCAAGCTGCCCCTAGTGAGCGTTGCGGTTCTCGAGGGCGCTACTCTCGGGGGCGGCACGGAGATGGCGCTCGCGTGTGATTACATTCTAGCGGCGCGCTGTGTCAAGTTCGGCGTGGTGCATGGGAAGATGGGAATCACGACTGCGTGGGGCGGCGGAACAAGGCTAGTACGTCGGATTGGGAAGCGTAACGCGTTGGACTTGATGCTGACGGCTCGCATTCTCTCCGCCGAGGAATGTCTCCAGGTGGGCATCGCCGATGACGTCGTTGCGAAAGTTGGCAACGCATATGAATGGCTCGCCGGGAAGTTATCACTAGATGCTGAGATAACCAGAGCTATGAAAGGCATTGTCTATGCAGCGGAAAACCTACCGCGAGCTGACGCGGTGACAGCTGAAAGGGGCATTTTCGCACCGTTTTGGGGTGGGGAGTTGAATAAAAAGGCACTGGCGAGGAATATTAAGCATGTAGCTAATAAAACTGTGCCAGATCTGTAAAACGTTGCGAAATTCCCTAGAATATTTTGTAATATCTGGATATGATCGTCATGATTGTATAATATTATAAATGTTAATGCATTTGCCTATGTTTGGTTCTCTGTTTATGCGTGTAAGGTTGGTTGCATGTAGGTGTCAATTGTCAGATTGCACAAGTTATGAATGCCGTTGCACGAAACCGAACCTAGTTACCTTGACAACAGTTCAGGATTAAACTAACTGTGAGCAATGTTCATACGTGCATGTGTAGGCGGATGAAACAAAAGGAGCAGTGATAATTGCGACTAGGTTATAATTTGCGCAATGTACATAAATTTTAGTTGTTCTGTAAATAGAAAAACCAAAAAATATAAATCCAGTTCAACGTTGTACCTGATGTATTATATTACTCATCAAGGGCAAATATTGATTGATTGAGCAATTGATCATGTTCGTGTTGCTTTAGTGAATGAATGCATTTATTATGCACACATACGTACATATGTGGTTATATTTATCATGGGGAAGGCAGAAGGAGAAATGTACGTGAATTACTTCACAGCCACGTGGCCTTGAAATCTATCCCTTGAATAATAACAACGTGCATTTACTTCCTGTAGACCGGCAGTCTGCTCCTGGGTTTATTGGTTATGTTTTACAATGACAGGAATCGTATAGGGGGTTGCATATGACAGGGAGAATCACACAAACGCAGAGTTCCCTTTGTTTATTTACATTACGAGTTTCCCTTGCCAGGTATACGTTGCTGGTTGCTGATACTGCAGAAGCAGAGGCAGCCGTACATACATCTGACAATGAATGACTCATACACAAGTCTGTGCGTATCAAATTTAGCTACTTTTCTAGATAATTTCAGTTTTCAAGGTTATGTTTTGAAGTAGTAGTGGTATGTATTTGCTTCAATCGTGGAATAATGTCTGGCGTTGTAAGTTTATCTGTTTTTAGTCGTTACGCCCTCGCCTGGATGTCAGTAATTGCTTAATTAATTCAATACCAAGTGCCTGCAGGCTCAAGACTCAAGTACACATCACAAACTCTTGCTGATTAAACGCATATGAAGTAGGCATAAGTAAGTAGATAAGTGCACTAATGCGAGGTTAAAATAAGAAAGAAATTACCCTTCGAACAGCTATGTATAGTTCAAGGGCTGTTCAGGCAAGATGCTGACTAAAGATTCTTCAGAAACTGAGAGGAGCAGAAAGAAATAAAAGTAGAATGCCATCCGTGGCATTGTGAAGGTCCCCTCGCAACGAACGGCCTTTACATCTTCAGCCGCGTACACTTTCTCTCCTTCTGCTTCGTGTGTACGCCAATTACGTGTTTCATTCTTCTCTCTACTGCATCGCCTGCGATGTGTTCGTGGATGAAAGGCGCTTTGTGTACATATTCGGATGAAGGTGCGTGTGTGTGGGATGCCCATTGAGAGTGAGACTCGCGATGACTCCATGCCATCGTACAGCAAGCGGGGCAACTCGCACACAACGCGTGTATAGCGTAGTGAAGCGAAGGCGTTCGGTTCGGTTCAGTTCAGTTCGGTCGCGTTGCTCGTGTCGTTCGCCAGTGAAACAGCCGCAATTGCTGGTAAATTTCATAGAATCCGCGGCTGTTTGCATAACATTTGTTATCTGGTTCCTAATCGCATGTTAAGTGAATGCCGTGATCTGTTGTGATGCTGACTGCGACTC